>JASCZI010151351.1:33304-55577 GCA_036250425.1 Stylosanthes scabra
TTTAATGCAAACTCTAATACACTTACGATTTGCCTTCCAAGTTTCCGGTAAGGTTGCACAACAGGAAGTCCGAGAGGAGTGGTCCAGCGGACTGGCTGATTGTCAGATGCAATTACCTATCCAAGGTCATATGGTCATACCAATTATGTTATTAATACCCGAAAAAAGGAAAAGGAGGAAGCAAGACTCAGAATATGTGCAGCACACATGTAGGTAGAAGGAAGATTGTAACATACTTTTGCGCAGTCACCAAGCCATGTCATAATATTCCGTGCACCTTGAAACATCTCCTCCAAGGCAGTTAAGGTGACCTGAGAAGTAAATAAGATCAAACAAACAATACATGCTACGCTACAAGGATAACATATATATATATATATTTTCACCCTCTCACCTTTGCAGCATAACAAGAAGCACCAAAGAGCTCTCCATCGTCTAAAATGGTATCCCTTTCTTTCAACCTCCTCTTTATCTGCTCCCGCGCACCAATGTAAGTGACACCATATACCGATGTCATCACTGTCTGCTTAACCAATTTTCTATCCACCTAACAGCATTCAAGATCAGTTCAAAATTAGTTTCAAGACTGGGGAGGACAAAAAATAATAAATAAATGAACCATAATTGCTTATAAGAAAAGTTATTTCAAATGGCTTAAGAACCTATTCCAGATGTAGTTGTAACTTATTCTTTCAAAAAACATGAGACTGCATTTATGCACCAAGTAACACCAAAAGGATGGCATAGAACCTGATTTACTAGTCTCCTTGCATGTAGGGCATCGGGAAATATCGCAGGATCTTCCTGAGCATCCCTTTGCATAATGCGCAATACTCTGCATGGAAATGACATTTGTAAGACTGATTTGTTTATTAGGCATTTCCTCTCTGCCCCGGGAATTTGAAGCCTGAAACTTAATTTTAATTCAACTCTTTTTTTATTCTTTTTAAGCTCTGCAAATATCAGAATATAATCAATATATTATACACAAATAGAATGCAGATTAAGAAAAAAACACAACAAATGTAGTGTGGAGTAGAGGCTGTCTATTCGAAGAGAGTACTGAGTACAGGTAGATTATGATAATAAGTACCCAAGAGAAGTGGAGAGCTGCACCTTAAAAGCTAGCTGTTAAGGAGGAAGAATCACTCCCCTTAAGTACAACATCAAGCATCCCATAGACCCATACTAATTGATTTTGGACTTTGGACACCCCATAATAACTAAGTCCCTGACAATTCACTGGCCCTAGAGAACGATGCCCACAACAGCTTCACCCTATTTCACCGACTCAGCGGTAGCCACTTGGCTATTGGCCATTAACCCATTAGTATTCCGTTTTTACCTTAATCCAACTTACAGGTAGCCCTTTCTGTGCGGCAAACAACCAAAGCTTACAGAAAAAAGTGGAGAACCAAACCTTAAAAGCTAGCAGTTAGGGAAAAAGAACCACTTTCCTTAAATACAACATCAAATATTCCATACTATTCAATGTAGGACTTTGGGAACCTCATGATACCCAAGTCCCAACACAACCCAAAAAAACATGTATGCGCACTTTAGCATTTCGAATTTGAATCTACATGTAAGTTATAATTCCAATGCACAGAATACTCACCTAGTGGCGATTCCAGAGTAAACATCTGCAGGTTTCTCTCCTGCAACTAGATTGACAGCAGCAGCCCCTAACTGGAAGAGGATAAAATTGTAAATTACCTTGCAGATATCTCCGAACCTGATATCTAATATTTGGGACTAAAGAATTTAAAAGAGGGGAAAAAGAAAAGTGTCAGCGCCACAAAGGCCTATTACCTTGTCTCTTCCCAAGGCAGCATAATGCTGTAAGCCATTACAAGATCCATCCTAATACAGAAAATCATTGTATAAGTATAACACATCATAATCATAAATAAATATACATATAATGATAAAAACAGTGAGCATGCATTGTAAATGGTTATGGATATCAAACATCAGAGAATCACAATAAAAAGATAATTTTTATATGAAGTAATCAAGTGTACGCCCATATAAAGCGCCCATATAAAGAGGGCCACTCAATAAATTAAATCTGAAAATGATATTCTATTCTAGCATTACAAAAGCATCCTAAGTCTTATCTCCCACATCAGCTGGGCAAACAAACAAGATAGCTTTTGTAGTGGCCAGGACAATTCCCACACAATAACACAACCCATGAATCACGATCATTTATAATGAGTTTGTTGAATGAAAATTAAGTAATGGGGTCAGTTTGAACAGGGATATGACATCCCAAGCATATTTCAATATGCCCAGACTTATATTCACACCAAGAAAATACCTGATGTATTGGAGTATGTGAAATGAATGTTTCTGGGGAAGAGCTTCTTAAAGCATCAGCTAAAGTTATGCATGCAGCCAAGCATTGCAATGGATCTTCTGCCTTTAACCACCACCGACTACCTTCAAGAGGTTTGTCAACTGAATCAAATATGTCATCCAAATGACTTTCAGTGAATGCAATACGACCCTCATGAGATAGTTTATCAACACCACCAGCATACAGATTTGCCAAGTGTATCTTCAGCCAGTGGAGGCCAGACTTTCCAAGAGGGCGTCCCTCTGCAAATTCTAATATACCGCGACATAAATCTGAACCTAGGTGATTCAAGTGTGGGTGCATGGGGTATGCACGTCCTCGGAAATCCAGGTTGTGGGGGTAGTAAAAACCCTCTTCATCCTTCATTTTCCGTGCTACCTACACTCATGGGAATAAATAGCTGTTACCACGAAATAGATGGTGATTAGTAATTGATGTACATAAAGTTCAACCAAGCTTACAGCCAGTTTAAGCTCCACATCACAACGTTGTGAATATCTCTCCCTATTCTCTTTCTTCACAGAATTGACCTTCCATCTCCATTTCTTCATTGTAGTTTCATCATCAGTATCTGGTTCCCCAGGTAAAGGAACCTACAAAAGAAAGTTGGGCCCAAACTATAGTCAACCTCGACACACTTTAATTAGCACAGGCCCAAATGCAAATAAATAAATAAAAACATATAAATAAAAAAAATCCCCAGATGAACTTACATCATTTCTGTCCACCAAATCAGCAAGTCGCCCTCCACTAGCCCATATCCTGTCTACAACACTCAGTACTCTCTTATTTACTCTCCATTTTGTATTCCCAAGTGTATCCAGAGCCTGAACAAAAAGTTTGGTATGGAAAACCATTAAGAGATACTATGACATCAAGACAAAGGGAAAGTGAGAGTGAGAGAGTGTGTGTGTGTGTGTGCGCGGGCAGACGTCCATTTGTGTTAAATGTGGGTGGGAGGGGTGATGTATATAAATCTGAATATATAATTCAGACCTCAAATACAGGCTCTAGTTGCTTCCTAGGGGCCCTCTTAACTGCCTCACGTTGTTGCCTGACTCCATGGGTACGCATGACATAGGAAGGTAAGAACAAATGCCCACCGTTGTCATAACTGTTAGGAGTACAGGAAAAGGAAAATGGAAGTGTCAAAAACTAAGTGTGCCCTTCAGCCAAAGGAAGAAAAACAGTAATCGACGTATTGCAAACATCGAAATTGTAACTTGATAACACGTAAGGAAAAATCTTGATCCACATTTTGAAGCTAATTGCAAAAACACAGTTGCTTATGGGGCTAGGAAATTGGAGTTTGGATCAATTCTTTGTTTTCTCATAAAAAAAATTCAAAAATAAAAATAATTAAAAAAAAATCAAAAGGAAAACCATATAGCCTGCTAATTTTGTTTTTACACTGGTTGAAGTTGAACCATCTTCTGGTGACAATTTATTACCTTAAAGAAAAGGTTTCAAAATCGTATACCAATCATAGAATTGAAGAACAGAATGGAAGCAAGGCAAAAATAAGATGTAAGTCACCATACCCTGTCCAGTTGATTGGTGGAACCAACATAGGCATGTAGGGAATGACCATATTTTTTGCCTGGAAAAAGCAAATAATAAAAAAAATGAATTTAGAGCCCAAGGAAGAGAGAGGATACATTATTCAAACAAAAGTATGCGCACAATGTAAAACACGAAACTATTGTGAACTAGTTTAAAAAAACTCTACATGTAGTAGAGCTGTAGTATAGTGGTATGTGAGTTTTCCACTGAAGTAAAGCCAATCACATATCAGAATATAATAAGGATCATAGGTCATAACCATGGGCCAAAACATAAAGAAAAATATATCTTAAAACAAACATTCTGATATGCCAAATGCATGAGCAAAGTGCCAACACAGGCTACCACAAAGCTTGCCATGAAGGAATAATGTTTGAGGGATCCCCCCTAGTGGGCAAATCAAGGAATCAAACTTGTGGAATTAAAGATAAAGTTCTGCCTTATGCTCGAACCAACTAAACCACACGGCACAAAAATCAGCACATCTCCATACAAGTAT
This sequence comes from Stylosanthes scabra, assembly GCA_036250425.1. Classification (NCBI taxonomy): domain Eukaryota; kingdom Viridiplantae; phylum Streptophyta; class Magnoliopsida; order Fabales; family Fabaceae; genus Stylosanthes; species Stylosanthes scabra. The sequence continues at coordinate 37,729 of JASCZI010151351.1, forward strand.
TCTATAAGAATCATACTTACTCTGTTACTTTCTATAACCAAGGATTTGGGATCTTCCCATAAACAAGGATTTAATTTATTTTAGGATAACATTTAAGGTAATAACATGGTGATTCACTATAGAGCCTTCTTACAAAGAGGATCAAATGTGCATCTCAGCTTATAACATTATTTATGAAATTATCATGCATAAAAATCAGAGAATTGTAAAGATTTAGCTCTAGCTAGATTCTCACATATATCCTCCATTCTTCTACTACCCTAATATATGTCTTCACCTATCTTCACCTGCACCTTATGGTTATTCCTGTCCAGCATTGCCATTATTACATGTTTAAAGTTTTCTAGCCCAAGACCAATTCACGAACTAAATTATTAGTAAAAAAGAAATCTCATGACAAAACTCTCCTTTGCAAACTAAACGCTCTACAACCTACCCAATAACAATAACAAAAATACAACTAAATATATCGCAAGTGTGAGTTGAACAATTCATGATTTCCCAAATGAACAGAAGATGATGAGTATACTTACAGTTCTTTCGAGACCTTTAAGAACTATAGGGTCGCATTCAATAACACCATATGTTCTGCTTGTTTTCCTGTATAAATTATTTTTATAAAAGAAAATTAGAGCAACATACAAAGTACTCCTGGAAATTTTAAGTTTAAGCATGAGAAGCAAAGACTAAAGCTCACATTGACTCGTGTGTCATTGTTTTAAATGAATGGACAAATGCAGGCCGGATATCAGGTGGACAATCCAGAAATTGATCTGATGGTGGTTGTATATAGGCTGTCTGAACCAAAAGCTCAATTAATCGGCTTCCTACCTGTGAAGTGGAGGGGGGAATACCACCTTGTGAAAAACAAATAGCTAGAAAAATGAACATTTAGAGAATGTAGGTGAGGCTATTCAAACCTTTGACTTAATGACTGGTCCCCATGGCTTTGCATCATCCTGGCCATTTAATATCCCCCTCACTGTGACAAGCTTCTGCTTTTTCATCAAATCAAGGACCTTTTTCCGCAGCTTTTCCCCTTCTTTGTAGTCAACAGCAGACTGAGCGTCTGCTTCATTTTTCTTCCCTTTATGACCTTTTTTCTTCTTGGTTTTCTCCAAAAACTTGTGTATTTTAACCTGAACCATGAATTAACAAGCAGTGAATAAGGTTACACTCATTGGCCATAGCCCAAGGAGACTTGTTCTGAAACAGAAGTGGAAGGCCTAAGGAAGTTAATCGTTCAGACACCATCCAAACTCTATACTACTTAGTACTTACAAACCTCACATCCTTCTCCAATTAGATAAAAGCCTGCAGTTACCAGAAAAAAGTAAAAGTTCTTCAACAACCCCAACACCAAAAAAATTTAAATAAATCCCCTTTTGAACCTCCTCTGTGCTACCATAGGTTTCTAAGGGTGTTTGTAGGTCTGAATACAAAAGGCCTGAATTTCTCTTTTGAACTAACATATGGAAACCCTATCAAACATCTTGAAAGGAAATCATACTATTATGAATAAACAGTTCAAACTATACAAACATGATATCTGTGCAATTATTTCAAACAAAAAAGGACACATGCAACAATCAAGAGAAAGGAAATATGCCTACCTCTTGTTCAATGGCATCACCTATGCTGCAGGCAGCCTGCACAACCCTGGCAGAGCCAAGTGTTCCACGTTCGCTTCCAGTCATCAATAGCCCCATCAACTTATGCATTGTGATAACAGCCATCTTATCGGCGGGCAGCTGATCAATGTAAGGAGCGAAAGCGGACCTGTTCTTCCCCTGCCTGTACAATTCCTGGTCCTTGGTAATGGCATCACGGAACGGCTCAAACCAACCAAGAAACAGAGACTTCATGTAAGGCAAATTGGGTGCAAGTTTCTGCTCACACATATCCAACAAGAGCTCTCTATACTCCTTCGCCGCCTCCTCCCACACTTCGGTCTCAATCTTAACCTGCCTCCTTCTTAACTCCTGTACCTTGGACTGTGTCATACTACCCCTACTACTGCTACTACTCCTCCTATTTGAATTATCACCCTTCCACCTAAAAGCAGCAGCCTGTCTCCGCTCTTCCTTCTTCATCTCCTTCTCCAACAATTCTCGAATTTCATCCACCACGCCAGCATCTTCCTCAACATAAGTCGATGATACTGGCTCGAGTGGAACTGGAACATCATCTTCCACATCAGTGGAAGAAGAAACCGCCTCAGCAACACTAGCATAACCTTTATACAACTTGCCATATCCAACATCATTTGGTTTCCGAGCAAAACTCAAAATCCCCATCCTTTTTTGGAAGATTGAGTTCACAGGCCTATTGGGAGGGTGGAAGCGAAGGTGGAACCCCCTGCAAGTAGTGGAAAGTGCGTGCTTGGCGACGTTCCGCCACATGTTCGACGAAATGCTCATATGGGCAGGCTGGAAAATAACGTGTTTTTCAAAAGGGTATTTAAAATCGAGACCCTTGTTGAGGGAACTTGTGGTGGTGCTGCACATCAAATTACTTGGAAGAAGAAGAAGAAGAATAATAGAAGAAGCGAAGGGAAATGGGAATTGAAGTGAAGAGTTGATGAAACAGGTGAAGTTAGAAGGAACAAGTATAAAGGAGGTTCGAAATTCATAGGAGATATCATGAGATAGAGAAAACTACATTCATCAAGTGCCGCCGCCTTCGAAGGTTAAAGTTTGATTCTTCGTTCTTTGTTTCCGAGTTCGTCCGGTTGGAAAGATTTAGAAGACAACGTTGATATTTTTAATGCTTCAGAAAAACCCTTTCTGTCTTTGGGGTTTTAGCTTTTAGGATAATCAATTAAGAGTTTTTTACTTTTTATTTTAGAAACCCATTTTATTTTTTTTTAGAGACAAAACTAACCATTAAAAAAAATAAATTTTCTATCCATAAAATATGAGTTTCGTATAATAAAACTACCCAAACGTCACTAACGAGACATTGATTTTGGATAGTTTTGTCATATAAAACTCATTTTTCATTGATAAAAAATTCGTTTTTTTTCTTTCATGGATAGTTTTGTCAGCGTTTAAATCTTTTGTGGGTAATTTTGGTATTTAAAAGTTCAACCCTTCAAATTCTTTGAATACTAGATACCCAAAATAAAAATAAAATCTTTGAATACTTAAAAAAAAATAATTTTGAAAAAATACTAATGCTTATAAATAATTTATATATTATTAGGTGAATATTCGCGTACAATCAACTTTATGTAAAATTATTTATTAAGAAATATTAGATGATTTGACATATTTAACTAAATTGTAATCTAACAATTTAAAGTGTCAATTTAATATTAAATTAATTAAAGGTGAGTTTTCAACATATTATTAATCTAGACAAAGAAAAAAAAAATCTATACATATATAGAAATACGATAAAAAAATCTATATATCAATAAACATTATAGTATAAATTACCTTTAACGTGAGCACTTTTTCTCTCTCCAAGCCTCTTTCTTTCTAGTAAGCAGTTTAGCCAAGCTTTGAAGGAGTGCCGCCCCTCAATCCGGCAGTGGCCCTCCCTCCTTCCTTCTCTTTTTACTCTTTCCTCTTCCTCATCAACCTCTTCTTGCTTCCTACTGTCCTTTCTTTCTCATCCCTACATTTTCTAATCTCTCTCTCGCCTCCCTCTTCCTCTCCTTATCGGAGGTATCTTCCCCCCTTCCTTCTTCATTCTTCTCTTTTTTTGGTGCAGTGTTGTTACCAGAGTTTACAATTTTTTTACAATGGACAACTCTCCTTTTGTATTTCCACCACCACTTAAACAACAAGTTAGCGTTCTTAATAAGTAACATGTGACATATTAATGTGAATGGTAATAATATATGTCATAAACTCATAATATTATTTATTCACGTGTCATTTTGCCATTACAAATCACACTATGATTTGTATAAGTGTCATCCATCATATTATCATTCTATATTAGGTGAATATGCTATTAGTTATTATGACAACTAAAACATCAAAGTGACTCCTGAGGTGATAAGATGAGATTAGGGTCATGCACCAAATTAATTCCTTATATTTCAACTACACTTTTACTATTTGTGAAATTGAGAAAAAAAATTTTAAATAAATAAAAAAATTTCGAAATTTATCAAAATACACTGTTTTAAAAAAATTTACCAAAATAAAATGTATTAGGAGTACCGGTCCGGACCGGTATTCGATCAAACCAGTACCGATCCGGACCGGTATTAGGCCAAAAAAATATTAAAAAAAACACTATCGGTCCAGACCAGTACTGTATATATATCAATACCGCCCACTCTGGGACCGGTATTGGGTTGATTGCAATACCGCCCCATTTGGGATCGGTACTGGGTTTTCCGCACCTATAAATAAGGGACCAAGAGAGGAAGTATATTTTAATAAATTTTCATTCTCTCTCACCAAAATCAGTAAATTTTGATCTCCTTGGAGTTTTAGTATGTACGTAGGTGGTGGGGAAGAAGTCGAGGGGGCCGGACGCGGCCGTGGACGCAGGCGGGGTCGTGGACGCGGCCGGGGGCGTGGTAGGGCGCGGCATCCCGCGGCTGTTGGCGACAGGCAGCCAGCCGCGCGCGACGGTGATATCAACCGGTTCACCAGAACGACGCATATAGTTGGCGCTGTGGACTTCCAGGTACACAACATAACTAACTTTAACTTAATTAGTTAGTATTTGATGTTAAATAATTAAAAATTAGTATTAATTAGAATGTTAGTCTTTGAATCCTTAATATTTTAAAAATTAGTATTAATATAATTACATAGTGGGACTCTGAATCCTTAATATTTTTAAAAAGTCAGAGTGTTGCCTTTAATTAATTTAATAATTTCGTATTTCTTAAATGTCCTCTTAGGTAATTAAATATAAAGGTTATCACCATTAAATAATAAGTTAGTATTTTTTTAATGTTATTTTAATAGTTTAGTTTTGAAGTTGTCACTATTTGATAATAATATAAGACGAACACGTGTTATGACCATTTAGGTGCCACGGATGTTAGAGCTCCGCCGCGGCAGCGTTACTGTATCCTCTCCGCTATCTATAGTATCATATGTGGAGGAGGCCGGGTTTGGTGGTCTACTTCGCATGAGGGATTTCGACATAGATAGTGGCTTGTTGTCCGCCTTCGTCGAGAGATGGAGGCCCGAGACATATACTTTCCACCTACCATTTAGAGAGGCCACGATCACATTACAGGATGTGGCGTACCACTTGGGCCTGCCGACAGACGGCGAGCCTGTTGGAGGTTGTGAGGGACTTCCAGTAGTGGTATGGGAGGTCGATGTGGCAGATGGTTGATGATATACTGGGGGCGAGGCCGGACTCGAGAGGCCAGTACCGGTCCGGACCGGTATTAATGTTTTTTTTTTATTTTTTTTGGCCTCGGACCGGTATTAGTGTTTTTTTTATTTATTTTTTTTGGTCTAATACCGGTCTGGACTGGTACTGGTTTGACCGAATACCGGTTCGGACCGGTACTCCTAATACATTTTATTTTGGTAAATTTTTTTTAAAACAGTGTATTTTGGTAAATTTCGAAATTTTTTTATTTATTTAAAATTTTTTTCTGAAATTGATCTCCATGCACCATAATAGACTTTAACCCCTTTTCGGCAGTAATTCAGCAAACAATTTTTTTAACACTAAACTTGTTAGTAGTGGGTTTGGAAGTAGATAGGTAGTGAAAGTTAATCAGATAAGAGAGAGATTTACTTACCCTAGTGTAAGATTTTCTTGACTTACATTTATTAATAGCCACTAGATTTACATCTTATCAAAGGTGAAAATTTTGTTTTCCAATGAGGCATTAATAGCCTTTAGATTAATGTGAATCTAATGGCTAATAAAGAGTGTAAGTCAAAAAACACTTACACTGGTGTAAATATATATAATAACATAATTTCATTCCAGTACGTCAAACAACATTTACAGATAATATAGAAAACAAATGTTTTATATCGAGAAAAGGAAAATAAATATCCTATAGGTTGAACTATAATCTGAGAGTAGGCACAAATTTTTACTACTGAGAGTCTTAACTAGTATAAACAGGGATACATTTGAGTCCCTTTTGATTTTTTTACAAGCACGTGCTGCAACACACTAGGATATATCTTCTTGTTCTCCATATAAAAATAAAAATCTTCCAAATTCGAAGCTATGAATCAAATTATGTCCTCAAAATATTTCCTTTCTAGATCTAAAGAAATCGACAATTTTGAATCAAAATTTTCCAATACACCAAAAGTACCCCAAAAGAGAAAACATCATCAAAGGGTTCTTTTTGTCCAGATCTAGATCTATGACTACCTCCAGCATAAAAAGAAAAAAGCAAAAAATGCAGAAACATATATAAAGAGCAAGGAGGAGTAGGGGTGGCAAAAGGTAAGGTACGGTAGAGTTTAAACCCTAACTCCATACGCGGATTGATTTTTTCGCTAAAACTCAACCCTACCCTCCCTACCTGTAGGTTTAAAACATGCCAACCATAACCCTATCCTTACTCAACCCGGGTGTCAAATCCCATCCGCAGATTTTAAAAAATATAATATTTATAAATTACTAAACTAAAATTAGTTTTTGTATAAATAAAATTGTTAAATTTTCAATTGAATATCTTGTCTCGGTAGTTGAAAACTTTTTATATCACTGAAAAGTCATTGGTTCGACACTCATTCCAAACATATTTTTTATACGGTAAACATTAGTACGGAAAAATTCACAAAACATATGAATACAACATATGATAGTATAGAAATAGTTAAATATAACACAGAAACCAAAGTAGAAGAAGAAGAAAATGGTATATGAAAGTGTACAATGGTACACGTAAATTAATTTTTTTTAATATAATATAATATATATACATAAGATGCGAGTTGGTCGAATAGGATTGAGCTTCAACCCACACCATAACTGACTCGCAGGTCAACCTGCTCCGCGCTGAACCCTATCCACTACAAATCGAATTGACAACCCCACTCGATTGGGTTGGATCACATTAGATACTCACAAATAGGGTTACTAATACCACTCCTAAGAAGGAAAGAGGGGCCACCGCTGCCAAGACTAGGGTGGTGGTGGCCAAGGCCCTCCACTGGTGGGGCAGAAGAGGTTGAAAAACCATTATAATGTACAAAAATCAATATCAAGAATCTTAATAGTACAATTAGAATTTGATAGACTAATTTTGTGCACGACCCGAGTACAAGGGACTACTTCGGGGTTTTAGACTTTAGTATTATAATGACACTTACCACCGTTAATCAATACTTTTAGATAGATAGAAAATGATTGCGTAAAGCATTGTTTTAAGATTGAAATATGTTTTACTTGAGGGGAAAAAATGATGTAATCCTGCCTAAATGAAAAGCCCAATAAGCAAATACTAAAAAACCCCAGAAAATGACATTTCTGAGTTTCTGTCCGAGAGAAGGCTTGTTCTATATAGCATCATCAATTCATCACTCATCAACACCAAAGAATACAATTCACTACGTTCAGGTCCATGCTAGAATGCCAAAAACAGAGGTTAGATTATGAACTTTGAGGGAAGACTTAGTGGCTCATATCTACTTGACTAAGTTACCTTTTTTTTCCCCTCTTTTTTTTCTTTCTGATCTATTTCATTAGAAAAATAAGTTGGACATGGTGGAAAATTTTCCCATCACCAATACATTCCCTTTCAACCAATAAAATAATTAACGAGAAAATTACAACCTCAACGTGTATGCTTTATCATCATCTTTTATGCATGAGTTGCCGTGGGCCTGAAACAATCAATATTGCACAATCCAACTGATCTCACCATCTCTCCAAAACTGCAAACCACAACACAGAAAGCGGTGTCAAAAACAGAATCAGAGCAAGGGAAAATGACCTCGCAACATTGAATATGATTCAAAACTCACCGGTCAATGCTATTTCTAGCTTTCTCGGGCAGCTCGCCTCCATTACATGGCTTATCAGGACGGTCTACACTCTTTCTTGATTTATCTCTCTTATCTGCAGTTCTTGATCTCTCTTTATGGTCTGTGCTTGCCCTAGGCTTTTCTTTGAAGTCAACACTCCGTCTCGAATTATCCCTTTGATCCATGCTAGATCTAGGTTTCTCCCTAAAATCTGTGCTGGTCCGAGGTTTATCTGGTTGATCCAATATAGATCCCAATCCAGAGTTCTGTCGCAATGACTTCTCAATAGCTGCAATAAATTTCTTGAGATGCTTTATGTATTGAGGGTAAAGTTCCAGGTCACAGTGGTTTCCTCCTTTAACCCACAAGGGTTCATATTTTTGTTTACAATGTTCCCAAAGTTGCTTCCCATGAGAGCAATCCACTACATCATCAGCAGTTCCCTGAAAGATAAACGGTAATATAAATAACCATCTTAATATATATACACATTCTTGAAAGTTAACACTATACATTAGCATTATCCAAATAGTAGAAACATTTAAAAACAATTGACCAATGACAGGAGTGTTCTAATGATCTAATCCATTACTACCTTAATCCTATATTCACTAATCCTTTTGACTTCAGTTCAGATACATTAATTTATGGATTTTTCAGAAAAGTCAACATGACTTTTTATTAAGTAAAGGAAGGAGTAACGTGTTTTACTGGTACCAAACTTGCTTAGGTTGGCTACAAGTAGATTCCAAATGACGCATCTACATGCCAGTGCGTAATAGAACCTCAAGTAAGCATATTACCATGTCGATGGGACATTAGTAGGGTAGGAATCAGTTTGGGTAGTTTTAAAACAAATAATATGGTGGGTGAGGCAGGAATCTGATTCTGTTGATGATGAAAATAAGAAGAATGTGGAAGAAAAAATTAAAGAAGATTTTAGTGAGGATTGGGAAGGAAGGAAGGAAAGACCGAAAGAAAAGAGCATTTCCCTTGGAGATTGATTATGCAATACTGCAGTGATTTTGTCATTTTCCCTTCATTTTACAAGTATTCTGTCGTTAAATCTTGTACAAAGTATTAATCCTTAACCGATGGACTGATACAGATAACACATTGATATCAGCATTACCCAACAGCACAAAGAACTTAGATTTCTTAAATTATAATGATTAATACAAAGTTCAAATAGACCGATGGACATACACATGATAAACGAACATTGTAATCAGAATGGCTACCAGGAATATACTAACCAACAAAGCCATACAGCTGGATATGGTTCAATCAAATTGATTATAACAAAATGATGAAAGTATGTACAGCAAAGTTACATGATTTATATTACTTAGTTATAATCAAAGGGGGGCCCACAAATCACAATGCAAAAGTAAAGAATCTCATAAAGTTTGTTGGTTGAAAAGGAGAGGGCCTACAACTTAGATAACAGAAGGAAAGATTCTCATAAAGCATATTATGAGTCATCAAAAGAAGATTAAATGAAAAGATCCAAATTACCATTTGAGAAGTTACTCCATAATAGTAAGCTCATAAGCACAATACACCAATGCAGCACAACAGCAACTACTAAAATTTAATAATTTGATATTACATATATTCGGAAAACAAGTATACTCACATGAATGACCAAAACTGGACAATTGACCAATGGAATTTTGTCAATGTTCTGCACCAAACATCATTAAAACTAAGTTAGGCAAAAAATAAGTTGTGAACTTGGTAGCATTGTGAGTAATCAATTCAGCATTGATAGAGATAAACCTTGTAAATGTCAAACCAGTATGTCCGCTTCACGGGATACATGACTCGAAGGCCAGATAATATTGGACTGTGGAGAATCACAGCCCTAAGGTTTGGTAAACGGGAAGCTAAATCAGTGGTAGGTCCGCTACCAACAGATTGCCCATACAGGATAATATCTTCCTCTTTTGTCCCATAATTCTCAATCAGGCACTTATAAGCAGCTTCTATATCTGCATAAGTGTTCTGCTCACTGGGCTGTCCAGAAAATAGCACATTGTTGAACTGACTCTCCCATTCACATAAAACAAATAGCAAGCTATTATACTACTACTACACATAATGATCATTGATTAATCCATCTGTTTCTTTTTGCTACTGTTATTACTTGGGAAACATATATATGTATATGTTATAATGTCCAATATTCCATCAAGTTTGGACTGGACGAATATTTTTTTCTTCTATGATTTAATAATTTTGGTTTCTAAAATAAATTGAGAATACAAATAGAGGATGCTTGTATGTAGAATTTTCCCATTATTTCTTCCTTTAAGAAAGGTAAACTCAAAAAATGGGGGTAACGTAAAATTAAAATGAATTTAATATTCCAGTCAACTAAGAGGAACTACTTCAATCCTCAAGGGTGGTCAAAACTTCCAAATACACAATAACCTCACGTCATTAAATAGAAAGGTTAATTTCAAAATTCAAAACCATGTCAATCCCAAAAATAGAAACAATACATCCAGCTAAGGCATAAACAAGGAGCTAATCCAACAACAAAATAAGAACAGCAATAATAATAATATTATTATAATAAAACAACAACAACATCAGCAACAATAACAGCATACCTTCCCAGATGACTGACCATACCCGGAATAGTCATAACTACAACCACAAATAAATAAATAAATAAATCAGAAAATGGCAAAACAACAATAATTCCAATCAAGCAAGAAGCATTCAATTCACATCACATCACATAAAATAAGCACACTACATCAAACAACTCCAACTTCACATGGCAAAGAGGAAACATAAAAATGAAACTCAATAATAATAATTATAATAATAATAATAATAAACAATTTCAGAAACAACCACAACAATAACAATAATTCAAATTCCCATCACATCACGAATTCAAGATGCACAATAATTGGAAGAACCAAAAAAAGAAAGAAGATCACGTGAGGGGCACGTGGGAAAGAAGAGATTACAAACACAGACCCCAAGAGGTTGACCCGGAGGTGAAGGCTGAGCTCGCAGAAGAGGTCGTACATCTGGCCAAGATCGGCGGCGTTTCCGTGAGAGTAGAGGAGCGTGAGGGCGGCGGAAGGGTTCTTTATGTAAACGGCGACGATGCTGTTCCCTCTCCGCGTCATCAGCTTCAAGACATCGACGTTTTCCCTGGCCGACACCCCGCTCATGGTCGCCTTCCCCGTCGACTCCTCCACCACCACCTCGTACGACGGCGGGTTCGGCGGAAAGAACGCGAACTTCGCGGCCATCGATGACGTCACCGCCCCCATGCTAGCTAATTAGTAATTACAATGAATCTTTTCAGTCTTGGAGAGCTGAAACGCTTCGGTGTGTGATGATTGTGATGTGATTTACTGATTTAAGATTTGTTAGGGTTTGGGGGGAATTTGGGAAATTGATATTTGATATTTGGATATTTGAGGTTTGGTATGTGTTAGTGTGTGTTGGGGCCAACTGTGAGAGAGTTGGGAGCGGCGTGGAAAAGGTGGGAGCACGTGTGAGAGAGAGAGAGAGAGAGAGAGAGAGTGGTGGTGGTGGCGATGATGGCTATCGAGTCGAGTAAAATAAAATGTGAAAGAGTTTGTAGAGTGTGCTGTGTGTTTTTGGAAGATACTTACCTTGCTCAATGGATGACGCGTGTCCCTATAGGGGTTGTTTTGGACCTTTTGGTTTTTGCTGATCTCAAATTTCAATGCTGTGGTGTGGACATCTCAATTTCATTTTCATCATCCATTCCATTGATGCCCATAAACCCACAAGGGACCAAACGGGAATTCCAACTTCTCTATTAATTTTTTTTCTTCAAATTTAAAAACGAACAACGAAGAGTTTTTCTTTTCAGAGTATTAACGTTCAACTTGGAACTTGGCATCTGAGATTTGAGTCCTGATTTTTAGAAATCACTGATTCGTCTCTTAAGTTACAAATTGAAATTGAAAATCTCATTTATATCTAATTTAACTGTCATTAACGCAGTATTGATATAAATGATATGAAGTGATAAATTATCATCCTAAGGAAAATAAGATAATGTTGTTATCGCTTTAATATTATCAAATTGATACCCTAATTGTCACCCAAAAAAAATTATATCCTAATTATCTGGATTTATTTCAATTAATTGATCAATTCTAAAATTAGTCCAATTAACTAATTTAAAACATATATTTGACGGTACTAAAAGTTTAGCTACATTGTCTTAATATTAGAAATGCCAAACTAACAATCTAACATATCATATTGATATTATATATTTTAGAGTAATGTTACGGAACCAATATTAGGGGACCAATAGGGAGTTAATGAGTGTAATTAGAGAAATAATAAGTGGTAAAAGAGGAGAGAGAAAATAAAAAAAAAAGCCTATTAATCACTTATTGGCTAATAAATTATAAATTTCTTAAACTTTCTCATATTTTTAACAATAATTGAATTAGAGACGAAAGAGAATTATATTTTTAAATTTAAGTATCAATTTAATTATTTACTAAAATTTATTTTAGTAACAAACTAAATAAATAAAAATGATATTTAAATAACTTTTTCATATATTTAGTCAACTATTTAAATAAAATATTTTATTTATCTAAATTTCAGATATTTTATTTCTATAAGAATATATAAAATTAATTAATTGTTCATTATTTTTTATTACTCATACTTTTTTTCTTTTAACCAAGACTCCACTATTGTTCATCTCATTCTTAATTAACAATTTTTTTTATTAGCAGTAATATTACATATATTATTATACACCTTCGTATATACTATTTATAATATAAAAAATATAAACATCAGCTAATGAAATGTGACGAAAATATACAGTAATACACATAGATTAATTCTTTTATTTTTTAATTTTTGTATGAAAATGTATAGGTAACTAATAATTTTCTAAACAACAAAGCAGTTAATAAAAAATAGAACATCTTAAACCATTGTTTATATAATATCCACAATTAAAGCCATAGAATATCCACAATGGAAACCTTAGAACATTTGAAACTTAAAGCAACCTCAGTCAATTTTATATTTCTTTAAAAATAGAACATCCGAAACCTAAAAACAGAACATCTAAACCTAAAAAAATAGAACATTCAATTTAAGTCATTGGCTATTTAATATTTTATTAACTATTCGTATGGTATGGTTTTAAAAATCAATTTTCTCACGAAACCCTTTTTATATTCTTTAAGCAATAAGAATATATATCTTGCTCACCGGACTTTAGGCCATAAATGATAATGAATCCCATATCTAGTTTCCACAATGCATAAATAAAAGTGTCATAAAACACATTTATGTGACTTATCTTACTAGGTAAATTAATTGCATATATTAAAATATATAATTTTTAAAATTTTACTAGATCAAAATTAAAATAAAATTTTTTATAGAAATTAAAAGAATGATTATTTGATTAAAAAAACATAAAAGAAAGGAAGAAAGATTGATAAGAGAAAAATGAAAAATAGAATAGAAAATAACGATATTTATACTTCATTTTCTTTTTCTTTTTTTTTTCATTTCGACATATACATTCCTTTTTCCTTCTCAAAAGAAAAACATATGTTATAAAGGAGAATGTATGATACATAGCCATAATTTTTTAGGTATAGTAGTTATAATTTTTTGTTTTAACTTTTATTTATATTTATAGATTACTAACTAATTAAATACATAATGTTATATGTTATAAATATATAATTATGAATATTATTTAAATAAAATTATAAATATTAAATTAAATATGATAAATTTTGATTATTGTGATACGTGTATAAGTTTATGGTTTAATATCAATTTAGAATAGTCTTTAAAATAGTTTAGAAAGTAGTTAATTTACTATAAATAGTAGAGAAAAATATGTAATCAATCATACAAATTATCAATGACATAGTTATTTTTTTTTATTTTGGAATTTTTTTATGAAATTATCTTTTTCTTCCTTTTATTCTTTCCTAATTTCCCTTTAATTCTCAAATTTTTTTTAATTTCTTTTCAATTTCTACAATTCTAGTCTACAAGAGATCTTACTTATATAGTATTGTTATGCATCATTACTCGTTATAAAAATTTATAACGAAACAAGTAAATCTTTAACTTTTTAGATTTTTTAAATAATATAAAACTACTCGTTAAAACTAATAACTTCTAACTTTTAATTTAAGTATAACATGTTCATTATTTTAGTTTAATTTCAAATATATTATTATTATTATTATCTTTATTTAATCTATAAAAATATAGATTGTATTTCTGTACACTTGAGTTAACTATTCCCTTCAAAACCGACATGTCACACAATTAAGTGAACATGCTTCCCAGCAAATGGCCAAACTACAGTTTATCATTATTTTACTCGTCACGTGAAATCTGCATAGTTTATTACCTCCTTTGTCCATTTCAATTGCATAAACATAAAATGAAGCTTCCTAATTTGAATTTTATTGAACTCCAATTGAATAAAATAACCATTACTTTTGTGTGTCCAATTTGGAATCCAAACTTTCACATAATAACAAACTTTTTTTTCTAAAAAAAAATCTAGAAAGTAATTTTATTTTACTTTTTCATGATATCTCTCGGTTAACAAAAATTATTATGTTGTGGATGATCATTCCATTTAAAGATTTGTTTATTAACAACTATTTGATTAGATTACTATATATAAAAGACGAAATTCGAATATTTAATACTTAGTTAGATAGACTAATAAACTAATTACTAGATTGACCCAACTTAAATATCAAATTATTTTATGGCATTTTAAAAAATAAAAATAAAAAATAATTGTTGTGGTCATCTGATGAGTTTAAACTTTGAACAACCCCAATAAATAGCCTTTTTTTTTTTAAGTCTGGCCTTTGGTCGAATTGCTTTAATATTAATGTATACTTGCCTCCTATCACACCACACTGCACTGGTTTCATACATGGCTGCCTAATTACTTATGAGAATTGCTTCAAATTATGGTCCTTAATAAGTGGTCCATTTGCCAGCTTAATAAACTGTATTCTTATTTCTTAACTGGTCCATTTTAACTTAAGTCTTTGACATTTTTTAAACAATTTTCATGTAGTATATGTACACATGAAAATGAGTCACTCTTTAGTATCTAACGTGCTTTCACTATCAAGGATGTGTTTGGATTAACGTTAGTGAAACTGAGGTTGTGATGAACTTAATTTTGTAAAATTAATTTTGGATAAAAGTAAATTTGTGTCAATATGATTTATGTTTGATAATTCTATATCAAAATTAATTTTAAATAAAAAAATTAAAATCTAAACGCAAGTTAAAAAATGCAAAAGCTATAAATTTTTACTTTCTGTAAACTGAAATTTAAATATAAAATTACATTTATGTTGACATGAACAAAAAAATTGCCAAACAAAAAGTTGAAGCATTCAAAAAAAAATAAACGTGATTTTCAGATTTGAAACGTCAGATGAAACACATACTAAAGAGTCCAACCAAATGGTCCTTATTACCGGAATACGCAGCAGCTCTTTAACTTGAACAAAGTACTGATAGGGACTTTAGGGAGTCAAATTCAATGGGATCGATTTCCCACGCAATCAATGGTATAAAAGCATAGATCTTAGTATCTTACAGCAGTCTCCATTAAAAGCTTCACCCACAAAAATTCATGGTAATTTAAAACGCCTACATTCTGTCAATAATTTATGAGGGAAGTTGAAGGGTAAAATTAAACTGAAGAATAAACAGATAGATTTATATTAAATTTAGAAGAAATATGTAGTGTATTATATATGATAATTTTTTGTGTCGCCTTTTTTTATTTCTTAAAAAAATATTTTTCATTTTTTATTGTGGCACTGTAGAGCAACATAGAAAGCCAAAGCATTACTCGAAGAGAGCTTAATTGTTAACATGAATAAATTAAAAAAAGAGAAGAGAATAGGAAACATGTAGTAGTGTTTATTACCGAAGAACATAGATAGCTAGATAGTGGCCCGCACAACGCGCGATAATAAAGCTTAATTGCCTTAAATAATTCAGCTAATTATTTTAACAATTAATCGCTATAAATGACAAATTAAATTATTATATAATTTTATTGTCATGAAAAAATTGTGAATACTTAAACTATTGAACGAATGAAATTTTTATCATAAAAGCCTCACTAATTATATATTACTTCAAAATAAATAACTACGTAATTTTACTATTATAAATTAACACTATTTTTATTGTTTTTAAAAAACTGTGTTAAAATAAGTATATCATTAATATTATTTTAATATTTTTAATAAAAATATACAGTTGAGATTGTCATAAATATTTTAACAATAAATTAAAATACTTTATGTTTGAATCTAATGAAAAGTAAGACATTAAGTTTTATTAAAAGTGATTTCTTGCTAACAATGAAAACATGTACAATATTTCATTGAATTTGCATATATTTAAACTCGATACAATATTTATTGTGGAAAAATTAGAATTTCATGCTAGTAAAAAACCATCATCATTGACTACTATTCGATTCTTGTACTCAATTTTCGGGTCCACTCACCCCAAAACCTAAACCACAAACCCAAAATTCCAAACCTATGGCCTATACCCTAAATCATAATAACTTAAAACTTTCTCTTTATTTATTTATTTATTTTATTTTTCAAGAAAAAACAATGCTAATCACAACTTTTTTCGTAACTATACACCAATCTATAAATACAGCACTGAACTATAATCACCAACTATGAAATGTTTTATTTATTATTGTTCTACATAATATTAAAAAGTATAAAATCTAACTTATAAATTTATTTTTAATTAAAAGACTTAAATATCAAAATTTAATTATCATAATAAAAGAAATTTTAATAGTTAATATTTTTTAAAAATGATTTAAATTGATCTAAAAAATTAATAATTGGTCATTCAATTAATATATTAATATATGAGAGTAAAGAATTTTAATATATAGATAACTTATTTAATAATCTAATAATTTTTCTAATATCAAATTTTAACAAAAATAAAATCTTATGATGTATAATATATATATATATAGGAAGGTGTTTCGGTATATTTCGAAAAGTGAGGTATACCATATATTTTTACTTTTTAACCGTTGATCTTTATCATATATTGATTTTATAAATAAAATAATCAAGATCAACGGCTAAGGCTGGTTTGATAATGCTGTGATTCTAAAAAATTGGTTAAGTTATTTAGTCTCTTAAAAAGTAGTTCTTGGAGAGCCATTTGATAATAACATATCAAAATTGGTTTTCAATAAGTAGGAGCCACACTTATAATGTTTGGTAAAAATGACTTTTTATATAAATTTAAAGTTAATATGTCATTTTGCTCTTTGAGGAGTCAAAGCTAGCTCTGAAAATTACTCGGTAAGTACTCTCAAAAGCACCCTTGACCCTCAAAAGCCAAGAGCAAAAGTTCATTGGCTTTTCTAGTTATCAAACGTAAAAAAAATGGCTCCTGCTCTAAAGAAAAGAGGAGCACTTGATTGAAAGGTTTTACCAAACTGACCCTTAGATTATCCTACTACCATTAAATCGGGACTGTGCTAACACTTGGGTCACCTGACCATCCTAGCCGGGTGTATTAAAATAAGTTAAAAGTTCAATAATATAAGGTAAGGTCTTTGGTGAAGACACTAAAGTGTTTTTTTAGTAATTATAGATACTTTGTTTAAATGTTGAGCGTTGATTTGTGTCATTAAAATATAATGTGTAATTAATACTATCATTATAAGAGTGATAAATTTCTAAATGTAGCAATTATCCTTATGAAAACACTTAAATATTTTCATAGTATCATTCCTATAATATAAAAAGTGTATCATTTTTTGTATTATTATAATATATATATATATATATATATATATATATATATATA
>JASCZI010151352.1:824-12593 GCA_036250425.1 Stylosanthes scabra
TGAATCATGCCCGGCCCGAGTCATCCGATAAGTCGACGCGAGGCTGGCGAACTCAGCCGGAGGGCACGTCGACATCTGATAGAGCAACTCATCCAACCCCGCGTGCTCCTGAGTATCCGCGTGGA
The DNA here is from genome assembly GCA_036250425.1 of Stylosanthes scabra. Lineage (NCBI taxonomy): Eukaryota > Viridiplantae > Streptophyta > Magnoliopsida > Fabales > Fabaceae > Stylosanthes > Stylosanthes scabra. The sequence continues at coordinate 950 of JASCZI010151352.1, forward strand.
ATGGGGCTGCATGGTCAGGCCCAATCTCAGGCTGAGCGGATGTCCCAGCGCGGGCGGGCGACGGAAATGCTCGAGCAGCCTCAGGTGAGAACGAGATCATGCCCGACGGGGACATGCCCGGATCCCGCTGGTCACCATGGAACTGGGCCTCGGCTCCGTCAGCGGGCTCCTCCTGATGGTCATACTCTCGCTGCTCCTCCGCCTGATCCTCCGCAACGTGCGCAGCTGCACCCACCTCCACCATCCTCAGCCTCCTGCGCTGGTCACGGCGGCTCAACTTGCCCCTCACAGGGGTCGCCTGCCTGGGCCTAGGCACCTGCGGCGAGGTGCTGGGGCATCATCAGGCATGGCAAGGTCGTCCCTCGGGTGCGCAGCCGCAACAGGAATGCCAGCCGGACCCAAGGTCCATCGAGGGTCAGCCAGATCCGCTGCGCGCGACAGGAACCTCCCCCGCCGGGCAACCCGCGCAAACCACTCGTAGTACTGCTGGTGGCCACGCGGATCCCCTCCACCGTGCACGGTCACTAGATACGTATCTCGGGCTCTGCAGACCCGAGATATAGTTGGATTTTCAATTCGTGTCTTATCTCGGGCTCTGTAAGCCCGAGATACGTGTAAACCTCATCTCGGGGTTGCAGAGCCCGAGATATGGGGGGTATGCCTAAATTGGTAAATACCCCCAGCGGACCTATTTTGATAAAATTTCTATTTTTTTTATTTAAAAAAATAAAAAAATCCGCATAAATTTTAGGCACTTTCAAGTATTTAATGTGATGCATTATTAAAGGATAGATTGATGATGAAAAAGTTACGTTGTCATGTCGTATAATAGAGGGTGCTGCTGCTGCAGCTGAAGAATTGAAGGCCAGTGTCATTGGCAGGGACACCTCTATTGCCATTCAACACCGGCTAAGGGACAATAATATATATACATATAATTAATTAAAGAAATTGCCATTTTTAGAAATCATATTAAATTAAATTAAATTATCATTTCTTAAGGTTAGGGTTTCTCTCCAAGAACCCTAACACTTAACCAAATGTAAGCACTTAAATTTTAAATTATATATGTATTAATTTAATGATTAACAATAAATTTTTGAATAAAATCGAATTAAGGGATATTATGAAAAAATAAAACAAATATTTATCTTAAATCTTGACGGGATTTTATTACTACACGAATAATGCTATTTAGAGAAAGTCTTTTTTGTCAAATAAATAAAAGTAGTTTTAACCACACATTTTTAGTCTTCTTCATTCTCACATGCTTTTTTCACATAATATAAGAGGATACTAATATTTAAAATTGCAATGATTGCTTTTGAATGCAAATGGATATATGATTATGTATCTTTCATACAAAATATCATATTTAAAGACAAAAGTTATCTAACCAACTTGAACTTGGACTGTAAAGTGGTTAGCTCACTAGTTTGCTTAAGCGAGTGTCAAAGGTTCGAATTTCACATTGTCTTGGAAAACCAAAAAAAAAAAAAAGACGAAAGTTATCTATCTAAATGAATATTTTGTTAATTTTATCTGTATCTTATCCGTGGCAATTGAAGAGTGAATTTAGGGGCTAAATATTTACGTGTCGTCATTAGAAAATTTGTTTTTTTAATTATTTTTAATTGACATAATTAATTGAGTTTAAAATTTTAAATTTCAAATATTAGATACGATTGTTAAAGTAATTTTAAAATGATTTATTTTTTAGTTAAATTATAAAATTTTATATTTATACGATTGTTGAGAGATTTTAAAAAAATTTTTGTATGTTTATTTTTTATATTAGTCGTATTTAAAATTTCAAATCTTAATTTTATCTTATCTTAATTTTATTACAATTAATCATATAAATTTCAATTAGAAGTACTTATTAGAATTTTATTTTTATATTATTTTTAATTGTGATATTTTAAAATTATAAACATACATGTTAATGAATTTAAAATTCATCGGAAATATTCATTAAAATTTCTATTTCTTTTAGTTAGTTTAGTTTTTTTTCTACCTTCAATGTATTTAACATCGGATTCTTATCATTTTGTTTTAATGAAACACCTTTACTTTTGCTTTGAGCATTATTATTAGTTTTTTCTTTCTTTTTTCTATAAAATTAGTACTATATAATATCATGAATATTAATAGGGTGGTCCCAATATAAGGTTAATAAATAATTTGTAGTATGACTATTATTTTATTTATTGTTTCCTTAGGTTAAAATAATTTTTTGTTTGTTTTTCTTAGATTAAAATAATTGTATCTACCAAAAAAAGCTACTTATAATAAAAAAAATATCGTTAATAAATTTAAAATTCAATTAAAATAAAATCTGTTAATGAATTTAAAATACAATTGAAAGTGTTTTATCAGAATTTTTATTTTTTTAATTATCTTTAATTTGTGATATTTTAAAATTGTAAACATGCATACTAATGAATTTAAAATCCAATTGGACATGCTCATTATAATTTCTAATTTTAATTATTTTTAATTGTGATATTTTACTAAAGCAATTTTAATGTAAATTAAACTTTTAAAATTAACTCAAATAATATACATAAACAAATCTTAGCCGAATTAGAAAGAGAGAGCAAAGGAGAGAGAGTGAGAGAGATATATGTAGCACAATAGAGGAAAAGAGAAGGAGAGAGAGATAGAGAAAGAGAGAGAGGAGAGATAGATCAAGGAGAGGGAGAGAGAGGGAGGGTAAGAGAAAGAAACAGAGAGAGGGAGAAAGCGAGATAGGGAGGGAGTGACGGAGAGATATAAAGAGAAAGGGATATAGGCCGGGGAAGATAGAGTGTGATAAAAAAAGAGGGAGAGAGAGATAGAAAGAAAGGGAGAGAGAGATAGGAAAAGAGGGAGGGAGAAAGAGATAAGAAAGGAGAGAGAGAAAGAGAATGGGATAGGGAGGAAGATAAGGAAAGTGGGGAGAGAGCGATAGGGAGAGAGAAAAAGAGAGATAAGAAGAGAGGGAGAGAATGAGAGAAGTAGAGAGCGTTAAGGAAAGAAAAAAATGGGGAGTGAGAGATAGAGAAAGAGAGAGTGTGAGAATGAGAAAGGGAGCTCGAGGGAGATGGAGAGAAAAAAAGAAAACGAGGATAAGAAAAAGATATGGAAAAAAGAAGAAAAAAAGGAGGAAGAAAATGAGAGAGGAAGAGAATGGTGGGAGAGAGGGAGAGAGGTAGGGAGCAGGGGAGAGAGGGTGAGAGAAACATAAGAAAATAAAAATAAAAAGAGATAGAGGAAGAGAGAGAGAACGAGGGTGAGAAAAAAATGAAGAAAGAGGAAAGGAGTGAGGGGGAGATAGAAGAAGAAAAGTAAACAGAGAGATGGAAAAAGAGAAAGAGGGAGAAAGAGAAAGAGAGAAAGCGAGGGAGAGAGAAGGAGAGAGATAAATAGAGAGGGGGAAAGATGAAGAGAGGGAGAAATAGGGAAAAAAAGAGAGGGATGGAACGCAGGTGAGAGAGGTAAGGAAATAGAGAGATAATAAGAATGAGAGGAAGAAAACTATCATATCTTTTGTATTTTGACTCATTGGTGGAAATTTCAAGTTTAGGGATAAAGTTGTGGTAAATTTTTACCAATGTATCGACGTGAGATGTCTTCGATAGTCATGTATCTCACAATATTAATTTAGCTTTGTCGATTTGGACAAACTCAAATATTATTATTTGATGGCACTTACTTATTAATAAATAACTTATTTTTTATGAATTAAATTACTATATCTAATTTATTACATTAATAAATTATAATACAAACTTCGTGCGCGTTAAATACTAGTATATAAAACTAGTAATCAATGCATATATACATGTCCCGGAACATGACAAAACGTGAAGAAATAAGCATATATTTTGTTTTATACAATTTATTAATTCCGTTTAATAAGTAGAGAATTGGGTCAGCTATAATAAATCACATGCATATTTCAAGCAAAAGTATTGACAAACCATTCAAGTAACTTGTCTTTGTTATTAAATGACTGATTATTTAAAAAAAATAATTAAAATTTTGATGTAAAATTTAAAATCGTCTAATATTATGATATTAAATAAGTCAATCAATTTAATTTTTTTAACAGACTATTTTATACTCAAATCAAATTATATATTGTTTTTTTTAAAATTTTGATTTTCTCTACTTTGACTTATCCTATATATATATATACCAACATATTAATAATAAAGCAAGTCAAATATTTTTTCTTTTTCCTTTTAAAAAGTTCTCAAGTCAAATGGTGCTTGTTTTAAGCAATGTAATAAATTATGTAGAGGAACACCTCTCCAACGAAAAAAAACTAAATAGTCATAATATAAAGTTATATTATTTAATTTAATATATATATATATATATATTTATATCATTCGTAATTATATATTTATAATATATAATATATTATGTATTTATTATAACAATAATTAATAAATATAAATAAAAATTAAAATAAATAAATTATAGCTACTTAATTATATCTATCAAATATTTTTCTTTCAAAAAATGGGAAATAACCCAGCTTATATATTCTTTGTTGTTGAATTTTAAAATACCTACTTTCCTATTATATTTTATTTAATTTAATTTAATATGAAGCTCCAGTCTCCCTCACTTTTCGAATCCCTTAAATTGCATACCATATATTAATTTCTACACCTAACATTACGCCGGCTATCTATAGAGAAAAAGTTTGGAAGTGTAAAATAATGGATAAACTTAAAAACAAAGTTTTTGGAGAAACAATGTTGATGAACCATGGTTGCTCATATTCTTCTTTCCTTTTTTTTTTTTTTCTCTTTTTCCTTCCTCAACTTCATCATCTCACTAACCCTAGCACTCCTCCCTCTCTGCCCTGCCATGCCGGAACCCCCTCCTCCTTTTTCTTTTTTCTTTCTTATTTCGTGTGCTGTCTTCTTCTTCCTTTTTCCTTGTGCTGCTTCTCCTCTTTCTTTTCCTACTTCGCACTATACCCACCGCCACCGCCTCTCTTCTTCTTCCTCTTTTTTGTGCTTTCCTTGTTGTTTTTGTTGTTGTTGTTTTGTCGATGAGGGTTGCACTTAGTGGTGATTTAGCGTTAGGCGGCGGCGCGGCAGTGGTAGTAATGTTAGACGACTGCAGTTGGTGGTAGTGATGTTGGTGATGTTAACGATAAATGAATTACGGATGATAATTTCTATTTTATTTGGATGATAACATTTTTCAATTTTGGATTATAACTTTTTTTAGTTTCAGATAATAATTTTTTAAAAATTTTGGATGATAACTTCTAATTTGACTTATTAGCTTTCTAACGTTGGTTTTGTAGCACTATTCTATATAATCTTAAAAAATATTTTACATTCTATTAAAATTGAAATAGTTCTTGATTTTCGAAAATAACGACCAAGTTGGTTTTTGAAGTTACCAAATACGAATCATTTTAGTCCTTAATTTAACTATTATCCGTAACATAATGCTTACATCGAGTGTTAAAATGTCAGCGTGACATATCCAATAATAAACTAACGTAATTAAGACTTCAATATAATTAAAAAATCCTAAATTTATTAATTGAACTTATTTTAGTTAATTATTTTACAATAATGTACTAAAATGTACCAAATTACTCTGATTGTCTACCTATGTAATTATATACTTAAGTGTTCGTAACGTTACTTTAGTGTTGGGAATATCAACTTGATATTTTTCACTTTATATCAGCATTGTATTAACTGTAGTTGAATTAAAGATCAAAGAGATTCACAATATGCTAATTCAAAGATCAATTTGTCATTTTAAAAAATAATGAAAATACGTACCGAAAATTTTAGGTACCAAATTAGAAAATTCCTCTCTTATAAAAGGACAAGATGATGAATTAACACTCTAATGATTTGAATCCAGATAGGAATATAAGAAAAGAATTGGGATGAATTGAATATTGTGAATAATGTGGTGCAGTGAATTTCATGTGAAGTTACTTATTAAATACATTTAAATGAATTGAAATGTTTAACTAAAATGTAATCTAATAATTTGAAAGTGACAATTTTGATGAAGTTAAAGTTTTCACCAATAAATATACATCTATGAACAATGCAGTAGTGCCAAATGCATCGATCGGTCAGTAACAAACTTGAATAAGCAATACAAAAACAAATGTTGTCAACTGTGATGGAGGTCATACCATATTCGAACCTAACACAAATGGCCCACAAAATTACATCATAAATGATAAAAATCCATCAAACAAAGTTCCCAAAAGAATATCAATTTTTTTCTCTCTAAAAAATTATATTTCCTGTAAAGTCTAACTACACCCCAACAAACTCAGCAAAGGCAATTAATAAATCTGCAGGCCCTATGATGATCTATATTTCTTTTCTCTTTTTAATTTCTTCTGTATATCAACAACAATAATAATAACAATAATGCAGTAATGATTAATGAAATTAAATTGATGAATAAATGGGTAAGATTAATCAATCTAGGAAGTAGTTGAATAAATCTATAGTTGGAGTTTGTGGTGAAACAAAGTTTGAAGGACTAGGCATGACGAAAGCAGAGGCACTGTTGTGAAGCATAGGGCTCAAATCATGAAAGAAGCTAACCATGCTTGGATCCGAAGAAGAAGATGGCAGCGGTGAGAAGAAGCTTGAAGGAATGGGAGACAGAGAAGCCGGTCCCGGCGACAATATCCCTGCTTGAAACATGTTGTTTGTTGTTGTCACTCCATGGCTACCCATCATCATCATCTCTAAACCTTCCACTACTTCGCTATTATTGTTATTATTTGTTGTGATTATTTGGTTGCCGCCATTCATTATTGCTTGGTTTTGATGAATCATTATTTTGTTCTTCCCAACTGGAGACCTAGCTTTCTCTATGGCCGCGTAGCGAGCCGCCGGAGACACCATTTCGGCGGGGACCACATTGAAAGGGTCGTTATTGGGCACTAGTGCCACGTCAGATGTAGAGGCCGAGGCGGGGAAGGTGGAGGAGGACATGGATGAGGAAGGATAAGCATTATTATTCGAGGACGAGGACGAGGACGAAGAGCCGGTAAGGCGCTGAACTAGGCTCATGAAGTCACCGGGTGTGGTGTGGATAATCTTGGGGGATACGGTGTAGATAATAATGGGTTGGCGTGGCGGAAGCGGTGGAGCTTGGTGGTGTGAGGGTGATTGTTGTGGCGGTGGTGCTAGCGGTGGTTTCTTGATCTTGTGAGAGTCTTTGTTTATTCTCAAAGGGGTAGGTCTTGGCCCTTGAAGCTCCCTTCTCGGTGATCTTCCAGTTGGATTCATGTCTGGGAATTCCATGTTAATGTTCTTGTTTTTGATGTTGTTATTTTCAACAACAAAAAAAGAAAAATTTTTGAAAGTTAGAGGAATTGAAGTGTGGAGAATGAGCTAGGTAGGGTGGAGACAAGTGTGTGCATATACAATAATAATTATAATTATTAGTAATTCTAAAATTTGTGAAAGGGTTTGGATTATATATATAAAGTACAAGTGGGAGAGTAGATATAGATCGGGTCAATGATGAATTTAAGGGGATTAATAATTTAATGTGAGGGAAATATAATTTGGCTTGTTCTAATCTTAAGGTAAATAATTTAAAGGGAAAAGGGGATTTTTATAGCGACGACGGCCGGTTTCGTGATGTTATGGTTGTCTGAACGCGTCTCTCTAAGGTTGGAAAGGGTCATATGTTTTTTCTTTATGTTTATTTTTATGTATGTGTGCCATGTCATCAAAGCATATGTATGTGATTATGGTGGCTAAGGATGATGGAACAAGCTAAGCTTATTATTAGTGAAAGCAGCAATCAATTTGGATTGATCGAACATTTCATTTGTTTGTCTAATTCCGTAAGATTATGCTGTATCTACACCAAAATCAATCATCATGTATAATATATATTAAAATATAAAATATATATAATTTAATATATTTTTAGTGTATATTTTATATTTTAATATATATTATATACTAATAATTAATGTTAGTGACTGAATTTAATGTGTAAATAGAACTATTAATAAAATAAATATCAAAAGTTTAAATTTCATTATATATATACATAGTAATGCTATTTGAACAAGAAGTTTTGACTAACTAAGTTTAATCAAGTAATTTATTTCTATGCTAAATAAAATATTATTTCGGTGTCAAATAGTATAAAAAATTGCACATAAATAAAGTTTTATTTGACATCGAAATAGTCTTTTATTTAGTATAAAAATAAATAATTTAATTAAACTTTGATTGGTCAAAACCACTTATTTACATAGAATTATTAATAATTTATTCATTTATGATATTTTATATAGAATTTTAGATTCATGACAAATTAGTTTCTATTAGGTGAGTTAGTCAGTTAGGGGATAACTAGGGGGGAAAATTAATAAGAAGAGGTATTGTGTTGACAAGTTTGGCGATTTATATTAGGATAGGATATGTATGGTTTATATTTTATTAGAATTAGAGTGCATGATACACCCTCGCTCATTGCATTGAATGTATGTGAGCATGTCACAATTATAGGATGGTTCCGGTTCCTATTGGTTCATGGTGTGGATGAATATGGATGTGTTCTCTTTTGGTTATATAAATGTTCTTTGTTTTCTATACATTCATCATTTTGTTTATTTATCGATATATATATTTCTATTGAAATTTAACACATTTTTTAGTAACTATTTTCTTTCACCGTGTTTAATTCTTTTCTTTCAAATAGACAAATATTTTCGATTCATCTATTTGATTAGATGAAGATTGATATATATCTCATTTATTAAATTATGTATACAGATCAGATGGTTTAAACATTAATTAATCAAACTCATAAAAAAATATTTATTCTATATATTCAAAATGTGCCTCCGTAAAGCTGGCCTAAATACAATTCTATTCGTTCTCACCTTAAAGATTTATATGCAGTTTTGTCTTTATATAAATCAAGCGATTAGTATGGAACTGTGAAATAATTCAATATATTTAATTATATATAAATTTCTACCCATTTCTATACATGAATATAAGTTTGATTCTGATTAGAATAGATTAGAATTTTTATTAGGGCAAGGAGTCGTAAAAGTCTTTCCCTCGATTAGAGTTCCATTGATATGGATCGATGCAGCATAGTGCCTTCTTACATTTGAAAGAGGAAAAAAAGGCCTTAGTGATAACTAGAGTGCCTCTGGGTATTTAAATATCATCTATCTATTATTATCTATTGTTATATCAACTATGCAAGTCAACGAAAAAAAAAAAAAATATCAAACTTTGCATGAAATTAACACTTTGTTGATCAATAAATATTAATAAATAAGTAATTATTTAAAATCAATAATGCTATACATATACCTATTTTACATAATTAAATTCAGTCAAATCCAACCAAACATTCTAAATTTATAAATTTATTTTCAAAAACAGTACGTGAAAACACGCACTTCTTCATCCCGTTAGTTTCTACAACTGCTTCATCTCTTCATCCTCCTCCTCTTTTTCCCTGCTATTGTGTCGCCCATCATGGTTGCCGCCGCCGCCATCATTCCATGTCCTTGCAGCCGCCATCATTTTCACCATTGTCGTTGCTACTGTCATCGTTGCTGTTTTCTTGCTCCTCTTCCATTTTATCTTCTTCTTCTTCTTCTCTTCTGTTCCTTCTCCCCTTCCCCTCCCTTCACTGTATTACTTTTTCTTCTTCCTATTTTTCTTCGTTGTCAATGTTGTGTAGTTCTCCTCCTCCTCTTCTCCTCCTCTGTTCTTCCCCGTCCTCCTTGTACACTATGTTCCTCCTCTTCCTATTCTTCTCCATGTCAATGTTGTGTAGTCATTGTTCTTCTCTTCTCATCATCCACCTCGTCGCTGTCACTGTTGTCGTCGTCTTTTTTCTTTTTTCTCTGTTGTAGTTGTCGTCCTTCTCCTCCTCCTCTTCTCATCGTCGTTGTCGTTGGAAGAAGCAGGTGGGGGAAGGAGAAGAAGAATCATGAGGAAGAAAGGAAGAAGTTGTTGTAGCAGAGAACACCAAAAAACTCATTTGTGTTGCGCGCTGAGGAAAATAATTTGGTTTGTTAAAATGCTTGGTTGAGTAGAATTATTGGTTTAAAATTAATAAAAATGATCATCCAAAAAATAAAAAATAACTATCCAAAATTATACACTCACCTTAACCCTCTCATTATTTTCTCTTAGAGTTTTAATTGGTCACCATTAATCCTCAAACCATTGGCTCCCTAGAGTTTCTCTTATTTTATTACTTTTACTATGTGTTTTGAACACTAAATAATGCTTTATATATGTACACTAAAAAGAAACACAAAAAGTAAAATAAAATAAATACCCAAAAAATTATTTTTATATATATATATATATATATATATAAAATTAGATTAAAAATTAATTCTACAATGTTAAGTGAGAAGTAAAAATCCAGCCAACAATAAAAAATAGCTCAATCCACTTGCAATGCTTTTTTTTTTTTTACATTTATTACTTTATCATTATTTCTTCTTCTTCCTCCTTTTCCATTAACATCACAATTTCATCTACCACCACAAATTACTTACCTCCACCATTAACATTATAATTTCATCTACCACCACAAACCACTTACCTCCATCATTAGCCATACTTGTTGCCATTATCGCCAACCATTATTGCTGCTATTAACATACACATATTTAAGATTTTAAATTATCTATTTTGCTAGGTTCAAGATGGTCAACTTTTTTAGATTTTAAAGAATAAATTTTACTGGGTTTCAGAAGATCATTTTCATTAGGTTTCGAATGATTTATTTCGATAAATTTTTTATGATAAATTTTATTAGGTTTCAGATAATTAGTTTCACTAGATTTTGAATGATCTATTTTATTATATTTTAGATGATTTATTTCTAAAAAAAAAAGTTGGCTAATTAATAACAATTTTTATTGATTATTAATATTTTTTCAAATTAATTATTACATATTTGTATATGTGTATTATTTTATGTATTTTTAATGCTTATTTTATAGGATAATATTATAATATAGTTAAATTTTACATAAATAGTAATTATTTTGGAAATAAAGGGGATGGGAGAAGGAATGAGGAGTAGGTTTGGAGATGAAAAAATTGGTAGGGTCAGGGTTTGAGTGAGTCGTGGATATGATAAGATAGATATGGGAGTGAAGAAGTCCACCACTTTACTTTCTCAAGACTTGAATTTCTTCATGGACGCTTCCCTTTCTGGATTGTGTCTAAATCAAGTCTTCGTCATGTTTGTATTCATATACGAGCTAGCTAGTAAGAGTACTGATGAGCCTGCTAGCTACTTATTATTATTAAACTTGACCATTCAATAATGGATTGCGGCTAACATCCATGGACAATAATATTCATCAGTGATGAGCTACCTTGCTACATTGCTTATCAGTTATCACCATCTCACATATATTTTCACAGCAGGGAGGATAACTACTTGTAATCAATATATTATGTATTATTGACACCAAAAAAAATATATTATGTATTATTGTACCTAATATATAATGCATAGTTTTATATATAGTTTTCTTTATTCATCAAAATTAATTATATATATATATATATATATATATATATATATATATATATATATATATATATATATATATATATATATA
>JASCZI010151352.1:23920-42084 GCA_036250425.1 Stylosanthes scabra
GATGGGAAGGAACGATGATAGGGAAGAGTCATCTTCATATGGAGCCACGTTTCCCATATTCATCGAAGAAGGGTCTCCCTTGGGTGCTACTCATGCATACACTTTGGATGAGAAGGAAATAGCAGCTGCGCATTTACATGTGTTGCTTAACTGTGAACAAGTTTCCCCATATCTTAAGTAAGTGGAGTTTTATTAGTGTGTGTTTTTCATGGAATCAGTAACATGATATTCACCCTAAATGAATTTTGAAATGCTGATTTGACTTTTAGGATTTTCGAGGAATCAAATCCCGGTGCCTCCATCGCAGACTTCAGATAATGGTTTAGGGAACACGTTCGACTTAATCTTTATGACACCACAGACTATAAACTAGTTGCTCTTAGTTGGGGCCCTTTAAATAGAGCCATGTCTTACCCCATGTACGTCGTTAACGAGTACCAATTCCATGACTTAGCGTGTTCAGCAGGGAAAAAAACGAACAACATCGGGGTTTGGGTTAGAGGGGATTCAGGCAGCGGTGAGAGTGATTGGTATGGTGTGTTACATAATGTGTTACATGTTGAGTTCTTTTGCCGCATAACCTACAAGGTGTGTATGTTTAAATGTGAATGGTTTGATCCTAGTAGGCAGGGAACACGTAAACACAAGGATTACAACATAATCGAGGTTAATACTAGCAGAAAATATAGGCATTATGACCCATTCATTCTTCCTCAGAATGCACGACAAGTTTACTGTTTGCCATATCTGGGTGGGTGTAAGTCCAGCTGGGTTGTTGTTGTTAAAACAAAGCCGAGGGGACGGTTAGAAACTGACTTACCGGAAGGTTCAGAGCCCTTTTAGGTTGATGCGACAAACCCAGTTAGGATAGTTCCTGAAACTCAGCCGCCGGATACACTTAGAAACTCCCTTGCTGACGACGACGTCGTTTTAATACACGGTAATAACCAAACCGTCGACGATGACGACGATGAAGAACCCTTAGAAGTTGATGCGAATGTGGATGGGGGTACGGAAGAAGAAGATTTCATAGACGACGAAGTGACTTCGTCGGAAGCTGGGGAGGAACCAATACTTTCCGATTCTGATTAGGTTCAAAACATTTTTCTATTCATTTCTTTGTTGTTTATTTAAGTACATCATTGACCTAAACATTTCTCTATTGTTTAATTAAGTACTTCATTGTTCGATACTTTATTGGTTATTATCATTATACCATGTCTGACGTGTTTATCATTACTCGTTGTAGGTCCACATGTCAGGAAGAGGCATAGGATCTTCACAGTCCTCCCGCAGTCGCGGTCGAGGCAGAGGGAGGTCGGCGGCTAGCTCGGAGCCTGCTGTCACCGCATCCACCTCCATGTCAACAGCAGGTGTTTCGCAGGTTGCTCCTAGCATCCCTCCCCCACCTGCTTCGTTAACACAGCCCCCGCCGACCGATTCCCCTCATGTTGCTCCATCTCCGCAGTTGCATGCAGATTCATCGCATGCGTCCCAGCCGGATCCCCCCACCCAGCAAGTCGAACGGATTCCCATCACCTAGGAAGGTCAAAAAGGGTATGCACACGCACATTTATTTGATCAATGTACCTTTAAATATAATTTGCATGCTTGTACATTTTCTTTACGTGTAAAGCTAATTGATTTAGCTTCAGCTTTGATCCTGATAATAATGTCTGCACCCAAGCTATTTCTGATGTGATTGAGCTTATGCTGAACGAGCCTTGGATAAATTACTCCGAGGTTCTGGCTGACGTTCAAAAGCGGTGGTATGAGAAGTGGGCAGTATGTTTTACTTACTTGATCTTATTTCATTTTGTGTCATAACTTAGTTGAATTAACTTGCAGGAGGGGTTTACGTGGCCCGCAGAAGAGGAAAAAGAGATCAGGAAGGCCTTCGACTACCGCGCAGGGAGGCGCTACCAGCAGATCATGCGGGACCTGCGTGATGGTGAGCTATAAAGGTTGAAGTGGCTTAGTGAGACGCTCAGGGGGCGGCTGTTGCACAAGTTCACGACCGATCTTGGTTTCCTGAAGCGTTCGGGAGTGAATAAGGTGAATCGTCATCGAGGGGTGGCTGCCTGCACACCTGGGGTTCTGCAACCATTCCTAAGACTCGGGCACGGATGGTAATACAAGTCTATCTCTTCTTTAGTACTTTTATTTTGCAACTTAACTATATATTGTCAACTGTACGATGCATTTATATCTGCGAACATATCATTTTGGACTTTTTTTTGTAGACGAGGTCGTTGGATCGCCCACCTACTGACACGGAAGTATTCAGGGAGACCCACACACGGAAGCGGGATAGATCAATTGTCGAGAGGCGTGCCGATGACTTGTTGGTATGTTTCACTTATTAGTGCACTTTTAATCGATATTTGAATTTCATTTTTAAATCATTTAACGATTTATCGTATTATACCTCACATGTTATTTTATACAGACCGAGTATTCTGCCAATCTAGAACAAGCAACCCAACAGGCACAGGAGGAGGGTGATGAAAGTGCTGCCACAGTTGACCCGAACGTTGTGTGGTGTCAGACTCTGTTTGAGCCATGCAAGAATCGGGTTTACGGGGCCGGTGGCTTCTTCGCGTCATCTCTCCGCAGATCCGGCTACGGAGGTTCATCTGCCTCTGCCACCAGCAGCCACACAGGGCCGGCCGATGCAGAGGTTGTGGACTTGAGAGAACAGGTCCAAAATCTGACGCAGAGCCTCCACTCTCAGGGAGAGGTGCTGCAGCAACAGATAGATGAGGTCCGTAGTCTGAAGGAGACCCTAGCTCAGAGAGATGCGTGGGCAGATGAGCAGATACGGCGCCTGGAGGAGATGCAGCGCCAGATGGCTGCCTACTACGACCCCCTACGTGCTGCGAGCAGCACTCCTGCGGTGGGTGGTTCAGGCGGCTCTTCTACTGCACCACCATCATTGCCACCTCGTCCACCACCACCACCACCACCACCTGCCCAGCTTGATCACGGTCCAGCGGATGACGATGATGACTACGAGGATGCATAGCTAGCTTACATTTTGTTTTCTGTAGTTTTTCATTTGGGACATGGTTTCCTTTATTCATTGTATGATTGTAGTTTTAGTTCGTCGGATTTTTTCATACTTGATTTATAATCATTTGGGATTTCTGGTTGTTATTTAAGTGTTTATATTTAAATTATGCATCAGGGAGTTAAATAATTCAAAATATAATTTTATAAAATTTCAGCAGTTTTCCGTCGGATTTTTCGTCGGCTACTAAACCCTGAACGACCACGTATTACCGTCGGATTTTTCGTCGGATCCTAAACCCTAAAACATCAAGATTTTCCGTCGGATAGCATAGCGTCGGATAAATATCCGACGGTAATTTCAATTCAATCAACTACGACGGGAAACTTATTACCATCGGACGATATCCAACGGAAATTAGCGTCGGACATTAAAAATCCGACGGAAACTAATTTCCATCGAGCCAGCTATCGTCGATAACCTATACGACGGAAAATCCAATGGAAACCAACGAATTTCCTGTAGTGTAAGCTACCTCTCAAGGACTTGGGGCATACCTAATATGAGCATTGTCTCAAGGAACCCAGGGTCACAAGTTCTCGTGTTCCTTAAAGCTCGCTAAGTAGAATCCTCAAACTACTAATCAAGGGTTCGTGGCGTTCTCTTAGAGCCTTGGAAGTAAACTCCGACTTTCGGACCTCCGAAACTCCTCTCCAACGAACCATGACCAGAGCAACCGAGTTAGTGACCTCCAGTGTTCCTCTCCAACAAGGCTTGCTCTGAAAAATTTAGAAATCTTAAACTACTGAGATACTGGGCTACTTCAACAAATCCCACCAAGGGAACCCAAAGTTGCCTTCCCAAGGGCTTGAGGCTTCCTGACGATCCAAGGTACCGATTTCCTTATAAGCAAGTACCTACAAGATCACCAAGTTTCTCTCTTGAAGGCTTGGGGCATTCTGGGCTAAGGTCTTGCTGAGGAAACTCGCAAACCCAGCAAGCCAACTTTAAGAGTTTGGGGTACTGTTCTGGACAAATCCTAAGCCCAAAATTTGGCAGCCCAATACTTCTAAGGTCCAAACACTTCTGCAACATTGCACTTTTTGGGCCAAAATGGACCTAAGCTCAACAAGAGGAAAAAGTCAAACCCTAGTTAACTTCTGCAACTCAAAAGGAATATTCCACATTAAGGATGCTTAGAAGCCAAAAGGCCAAAGGGCAACAGTTATGGAATTCCATCAATAATATACAATGATAGCTCTTCAGCATCAATGCAGACCACTAATGGCAATAACTCCATCTTAATGCCAATGACACAAAGCCACATTATAAAAAGGAGAGGTCATCAAAGGATGAGCTAAGTTCACTTTCTCACTCTGTAACCTCAAATACTCTGCTGACGTTGAGCGTCGGGGTCTCTTTTCAGGTGGCCCTCCCGACGCCTCCCAATTACTCCTCCGGCGAAGTTCTATTCGGATTCCGGCAAGTGACCTCCGTAACTTCGGAGCCAAGTACCTCGGGTCAACTCATCAGTAACCCAGTCGCAACCATACACGAGGGAACTCAGGAGCCAAGTAGCCCCTAACCTCAGACCACTTTGCCAGTAGCCAAGCCACGGAAAGATACCAAGAACCAAATAGCCAGGTAGCCAAGTAGCTCGGACACACTCAGCCTTGTCTAGTCACAAGCACTCGAGTATCCCAGTAACTCATTAGGTTCGAAACTCAGGTACCATCCGAACAATAACACACATATTGTATAATACAAAATACATATATAATTTAACTTATTTTTAGTGTGTATTTTATATTTTAATATGTATTATATTTTGGTATATAAATTTTTCAAGAAGCTGGCTGGAACATTTTTTAATAAAACTTTATAATATAATATTTGTATTACTATCATTATTACTTATTAGAACAAGTACATAGATCACTAAGTAGATCCCCACGACCCCACTGTTCTTATTATTTGTACTTGTATTATATTAATTGTATCCATCACGCCCTGTATGTGGTATTGTATTGAAGAACCCTTCGTCCTGCATTGACATGAAACAAATTAAAATCAAGTGCAGATGAGTGTATTTTGATTTTATCTAAACTCAGCCTCAAATAATCTGAACTATATATGCCAATTTCATCATTCATCAATAAGTAGCCTAGAATACTGCTGTGCATTATAGAAACAAAAAAAAATCTCTCTAATAAGGATAAGGCAGCAGCAGAGAAGATTACATTGGAAACAAGAAAACAGAATACAGATCATTTGCCAAAAGAAGTTAGGCAAGTTAGTTAAATTAGTTGGCAACTTTTATAAGAATAGCAACCTTAGCTTCCTTTCCTATGTACATACGCTACTGTTATAAGAGATAGTGGCTCTGCATAGTGTCATTAAAATTTTTAATAACTGATACATACACATTACACATGCATGTCACTCTGTAGTAGTTCATCTTCATTTTCTTCATTTTCTCGACACTCTCTTATCATAGTTGACTCATTTAGTTTGCCAAACTCGGGTTAAACACAGGTTAATAGTATTCTCATTGTCTATATTTCCGTGATACACTATTTTGAAAAATTTTTTAACACCATCTTTGTATCTATTTAAAAATAAATAAAAAGTGTATTTGTAATTAGGTAGCGTTTGATTACTGGCAATCAGACTGAGATTGAGATTGAGAAACTGAGACTCAGTATTGTGTTTGTTGGACAGGAACAGAAACTAAAATTTCACGGTTTCTAAAATTTCAGTATTTTCAGTACCTCTAGTTATAAGGGACTGGAAGACTGGGGATTGGGATTGAAACTTTAATAATATTTTTTTACTCAAATACTTTCACTCAATATAAAAGTTTCCAATATTAGCCTTTGTCCTTCCTTTATTGACTTAATTCAATATCTATCATTCAATATCTATCTCTTAATAAATTTTAAACCCAATACAATAATAAACTTAATTCAGTTTTAGTAGTCTCCCAGTCTCAGTCACGGAATCTAAGTCTCTCTTTTAAATACACCCTTATATATTTTTGATAAATTTTTTGGAGAGAAAAAACTTAAAAGTATATTATTTATACATATTAAAAATATTGAAATAAATAACATAAGTGTTTAAATAATAATAATAATAATAATAATAATAATAATAATAATAATAATAATAGGTTTGAACAACAATAATTTCCAAGTAGTGTATGTATCAATTATAATATTCACTCCATGGAGCAGAACAGCTGCAACTGATTCCACCTTTCAATATGCATGCCACCAGAATCTCATCAGTCTCAGCTATAACTTGGCTCGGTGATAGAAGATCCAGTTGGTTTGTTTGGTCAAAGTTGGTCACTTAACCAATCATCTCTCTCTTTTTAAAACTACCAACTTGCTGCTTATATAATATCATATCAAGTGGACTTCAAATTATTAAGAGTGTTGTTTAGATTATTGGGTCAACGTTTTTTTTTAACATATTTCTCATGATCTCGCATCTCACATGTTTCAGGTTAAATCTAATTAACTAGCATTTTTCTATGGAATATATTACATGCATGTAAGTTCTGTTAATAACCACAAACAGTACTTTTCCCATCATTAAATGTAACCATGCATCTTGATCTCGCCCTACTGCTTTTTATTTATTTATTTATTACAAGTTAATTAATTTATAAAACTTGTATAAAATTGAGTATTGTATATGTAGTAACACTAACCCGCAGAAAACCCTGAAAAATGGGATTAATGAATTTAAATTGGCATCTATAATTTTTTATTTAATTAAGATGTTAGAAAAATGGGATTTATATATCTCTTTCTATAGCTTAAATTTTTAGAGAGTAGTATCATGACATATGGTATTATAGCTACTAGGATTGAAATGTGTAGAGCTCAATACTTATGCAAAAATTCGTACAAATTCAAAAGAGACTGTTAAAAACGTGTTAGAGACTTAAATCCAATTAATCACTTAATTAACCAAATGTACACAGGCTTAAGCAAAATTGACCTAATCATCAACCAAATTGATCGGTGATATTGTAAAAGATAGGTCAAATCTGAATTTCGACCTTATTAGATTGAAAAATTTTTTTTCACCCATATACTCTCCAAAGAATAATAAATGAATAAAAAAATATATCAATTAATATTCATGAACATATTAACGCACAAACACATATTTTATCTCACGCATCCCAAAAACCTTTCACATCGTAAAACGCATTTTTTTCTCTCTCCTCTTTTTCCTCATCTTCTTCCTTCTTCTTCCTCTTTCTTCTTCTGTTCTTCTTCTTTCTCTTCCTGTTCCTCTTTTTTCTTTCTTTTCTTCTTCTTTCTTTTTCTTTTTCTTCTTCTTCTCCCGTCGCATTCTTCTTCATCCTCTTTTTCTTCTTCTTCTTTTCCTCTTCTTTTTCCTCTTCACCGCTTCCGCCTCCATCTCCGCCCCGCCTCCGCCTCTGTTTCCGTTTCGTACTTCGCCTCCACTTCGTATTCCTCCTCTTTCTCTTTTTTTTTTTCTCATCCTTCTTCTTTTATGTTACGTTGTTGTTGTTATTCTTCTTCTTCTTCTCCTTCCTCTATTATATGGTTGTTGTTGTTGTTCTTCTTCTACCTCTTTTCCTTCCTCTGTTACATGATGATGGTTGTGGTTTATGTTGTTTTATTGTTGTTGTTCTTATTGTTGTTAAACCAAATTGAGCAGAATGTTAAACCAATTTGAGCAGAATTTTGATATCTAGATGAACAGAATCCCAAATCACTTTAGCATTCACCATTTTAGGGTTGCAGAATTTTCATATCTAGATGAATAGAATTCCAAATAACTTTAGCATTCACCATCCTAGGATTCTGCTCAAATTGATTTAGGATTCTACTCAATGCATTTTTAAATTCTGTTCAAATTCTTTCAGGGAATGTCCAATTGTATATGTTCGTGATATATTGTAATGCTGCTCATATTGATTTAGGATTTTTTTGTGTTTGCAGTTTGTGTTGTTTTGTTGTTGTTGTTTTGTTGTTGTTAAACCAAATTGAAGAGAATGGTAAGCCAATTTTAGCAGAATTTTGATATCTAGATGAACAGAATCTCAAATCACTTTAGCATTCATCATTTAAGTGTTCAAGCACTCATAATCAAAACAAAAACAAAATGGAAAACGAATTTGAGCAGAATTTTCATATCTAGATGAATAGAATTCCAAATAACTTTAGCATTCGTCATCCTATGATTCTGCTCAAATTGATTTAGGATTATACTCAATGCATTTTTAAATTTTGCTCAAATTGTTTCAGGGGTATATTCAATTGTATATGTTCGTCGTGATATATTGAAATGCTGCTCATATTGATTTAGGATTTTGTTTGTGTTTCTTCAATGTTGAATTTATGTGTGAGTTTTTTTGTGGTTTGAGCTTGATTTAGATTTTGGTTCTGGGTATCTAGAATTTTGCTCATATTGATTTATGATGCTGCTCAACTTTTTTTTAAATTATGCTCAAATTATTTCACGGGTATGTTCAATTGTATATGTTCGTCGGGATATATCGAAATACTGCTCAAATTAATTTAGGATTCTGTTTGTATATTTTAAATGTTGAATTTATGTGCGAGTTTCTTTGTGATTTGAATTTGATTTAGATTCATTTGATTTAGATTTTGATTCTGAGTATCTAGAATTCTGCTCATATTGATTTAGGATTCTACTCAATGCATTTTTAAATTCTGCTCAAATATTTTGCGTTACGAGCGCGTGACTGAAGTTGAGTGTGAGTTTCATGCGCCTGGCATGCAAGTGGGGTAGTTTCGTGTGTTTGATGTGTTTGTGTGTGCATGTACCATTACTGAAAATATATTAAGGCTCTCAAACGGACAAATTTAGCCCATTTAGCCTGTAGGGTAAACGTTAAATCCCATGTGATTTGAATATTAAACCCCTCGTTTAGTTTATTTAAATTCGTCATTTTTTCTTAATTATTTGAGTTCAACCCGTTTAACTCAAATTTTAAATGAGTTGGCACAATGGATTTAACCTATTTTAACGTCCTACGGTAAAAATGGATGTTGTAAATATTAGGATGTGAGATCTAATAATGGCGTACATACAATTATGATGGCTTTATGTGTACTCGTTCCTCATTCTTCGATCGTGATTTTAGGAAGGTCAAATATTGATGATGAACGTAACTAACTAACATAGACCCGCAAGCATCACATGGCCAATCTTATAAACCGATGCATGGATCAAGCTCCATCCCCACTCTTTAATCTCTTATTTTTATGCAATCAATCAATATATTCATGCATGCATATTCCGCATATATAGATATCTGCATATGATTGCACCAACACCGCTTATTATTGGTTAATTCTCCCTACCTACTTAGATTAGAGCACTATGATATGATGACATATGCTAAATTAGCTCGATATATACATGCAAGCAATTTCATATATATTTTGACTCATTTATTATCTCCATTTCTCTAGTACTGAAATTAATAATAATTATTGGGAAATAAGAGGAGTTAGAGACGTGGAAGGGAGTGATCCTCTAAGTAGGAATACTTACGTTTGTATCTTTCGTGAAAGCAACGTTAAACTCCCACGTGATTCGAATGTTCCCTTTTAGATCGAATCCCCACACCTATGATTGATTGCAACCCTTAGCTGCCCCCATACTATTATTACTTTTTATCATCATCAATTCCATTCTAATATAGATCACAGCACCACCGCAATGTTTATTAATTACAAGCCTAACCTCAATTATATATTCCTCGTCACAGGAATAACTGTTATATATAATAGATGATATATACTATGATGGGCTAATTATTCGTAGCTATTTTGGTTAAACAAAATAATAACGATCATCGATCATCACTGCGGTCTTAAGCATTTTTGCTGGGGGATGAAGCAATATATATCTGTAAATTAGAAGGTATTATTGGATACTCTGAAGGCAACTTATTAAATATATTAAAGAATTGAAAATTAGTTAATTAAATTGTCCTCATGATATGCACTTTTGCAATTGATATGAATTGAATTTAGTGAAGAAGTGGATACAATTCAAGTTCACACTAAGTTAATAATAAATTAGGGGCGGGGTTGACCGAGATGAGTTACATATAAGAATATATAATTAATGGAGGATGATTAGCTAAGAAGGTAAGAAAATGAAGTGATTATAGAAATTGAGAAAGATGGAAAGAGAAGTGCCACGTAGGGGTGGAATGCACGTGGTGATGGTGGCATGATGTGTATAACAGGTAACTGCATATGGAATGTGAAGCTTCCTGCACAAACCAAAGTACCGTCCACACTAAATCCAATACACTGTATTGTCTCCTACTCATACATTCTTTGCCGACTTTTTCTCTTTTATTTCTCGACAATTCACTCAAATCCAACCTTAAATTTCTCCTTCTTACAATACTAACTAATTACTTTTTTTTGTTATCTTTTATTTTCTTTCGGTTTTAACACTTTCAACCTCGTTATTATTTGATTGGAAAGTTTTCCGGTATACTGCTTTAGTGGTATACTCGGTATACCTATAATCTGTAATCGTTTGATTTTAATTAAAACATTTAAAATATAAATATAAATCAAAATCAACGATTACAGATTATAAATATACCGAATATACCGTTAAAGCGGTATACCGAAAATTTTTCCTATCTGATATATACCGGCATATAAAAGAATAGCAAATATTTGTGTTTAGTAATAATTATCTTTTGTTTCTGTTGTATATATATTTTTATAATTTTATTTGGATGCACTGAACAGAGATTTGAATTTAATTTCTTCAAATAATCTTTCCATAATTATTTTATTAGTTTAATTCTAATGTGCTGATTGTAAAATATTTTATTATATAGTTAATAATTTAATTATATTTGTTCTTTTGAATAATTATTCACATAATTAACATAAAAAATAATTACTTTTGTTGATTAAATATTCCTATAATACCGTTTTTAGTAACACTACATTAAAATGTTTTTCTTTAATTACTAAGTTATTATAATTAATTTTGTATTCATTGTGTTATATAAAACAAAATAAAAATTCTATTTGTACACCAAAATCAGCAATCAGTGTATAATACATATTAAAATATAAAATACATACTAAAATTGAGTTAAACTACACATGTATTTTATATGAATATTGTTAGGTAATCAATAAAAATTTAGTCAATATCAGCCAACAACTTGAATTAGATGTTCTATTTTTTTAAGTTTTGGATGTTCTATTTTAGATTTCGCATGTTCTGTTTCTAAAGTTGGTTGATAGTTGTTTTAGGTTTTAGATATTCTATCACTTTCACTCTAATTTTTTATTAATAATAATTATGAATGTTCTATTTTTTATTGGCTGATTTGTTGGTTTGAAAATTATTAATTACCTATATTTTTTTATTTTATATTTCAATGTATATTATATATGATGATTGATTTTGATGTACACTTAGCATAACTCAAAACAAAAATAAAGAAGGCCATTGTACTAATAAGGACGGCTAGTTATTATGTTTTAATTTAAAACATTAAGATTTTCTAAAAGGAAAAGAGATAATTAAAACGCAGACTATAGACTAAGACTAGTGAGAATGAATTATTAAGTATAGCTAGATAGATAGATGGATCTTTTAAATAACGAAATTAAAGAAGAAGAATAATAATGTATGTAAACAAATTGGTTTGACTTAAGAAGGCATGCCACCACGTGAGTGCAATGATATATATATGTAGAGAGACGGCCCACCCGGCTATGAAACTGCACATATCATGCACTTCCACTTCCACACCCTTCCTTAACAGTAACGATTCCCTAACTGCCCAGTGCCCACCTTATACTAGCTTCCTCTCTCCACTCGATCTCTTCCCCAACAACAACACATACATGCTCTCTCTTCTCTGCTCTCAAAACCGTTATTCATTCCTCCTAAATGTTCCCATCATCATCACACACTAGTAACCGTCTAGATCACCACATCATGCTGCACCACCACCACCATATCCCTATCCCCTCTCTGCCTATGCCTATGCCGCCACTTCCATCATCAACAAGATGGAAACCTACAATTGAGGTAGCGCCTAACTGCCCTCGCTGCGCTTCAACCAACACCAAATTCTGTTACTACAACAACTACAGCCTCTCCCAGCCTAGATATTTTTGCAAGGCCTGCCGCCGATACTGGACTAAAGGCGGTTCCCTCCGTAACGTCCCTGTCGGCGGTGGATGCCGCAAGAATCGCCGCTCCAAGCCCGCCAGGCACCAAACTGAACACCAACAACAACACCGCTGCTCCACAAATTCTGATGAAGGAGAGTACTCATCTTCTGCTGACGGTGACGCCGGTGGTGGTGCTGATCAACACTCATCATCGTCACGTGAAATAGACATGGCGGTTGTGTTCGCCAACTTCTTGAACCAAACACCTATCGGCGGTGAGGATCACGGTGGATCGTCTTCCTCGAGCGGTGAGACTGAGAAAAACTTGGATGAAACTGTTCCTGTTGTAACGGAGTCTCAAGAACATGATGATTTAGGAGCTTTATGCGCGGACGTGGAGCCTTCTTCGTTTGAACAAGAATTGAGTCTGATGAGTGGGATCGAGTTGGATGCGTTTGATGATGTGGTCCATCATGTGTGGTCTCATCACCATCATGATCATGATCATGATCATCATGATGGTGTTGCTACATGGCAACCACCATCACTACCACTACCACTACCACCACCACCAACAACATCATCAATGATGCATCAGATGCAGATGGATGAGTTGGAATTCGATGATGAGTTGTTGATGATGCCATCTTCCATGAACTTAATGAGTGACAGTTCTTGGAACACCAATAATTGGAGTTCCTTTGATCTTTCCACTATCGAAGGCCTTAATCAATAAATCAATTAATTAATTAATTAATTAAATTAGAGACTATAGATCTGATTTTCCGGATATGATTGCCTGTATGTATTCTTCTTCTTCTTTTTCAATTCTTCTTTCTATTAATTCATAAGGAGAGAGAGAGAGAGATTACTTCTAAGTTACTCATTTTGATATGAACGAAGAAGGAAAGTTCAATTAGCTAGGGTGTTATACAAAATTATTATTTATGCATGTAACGGACCCATATACAATAAGCCTCTGATGTACTTTAGCTTCTGCAATATCCTTATTTGAATGTTTTTTTTGTCAACTATAAATAATATCATACACTTACTGGCCCTTTTATTTTCTATTGTATTACTTCAATTTGTATTCAAATAATGTGAAGTGTGACATCAATATACTAATAAGTAATAACACTAATTTAATCTCAATCTAGGATAGAGTTACATGGGAACTATGCCCCTAGTTTAGAATTGGATTCACTTTTATGTAATTTTATCCATATTTAGAATTAATCTTATGATCTTTTTTTAGTCCAAAACAGAAGAGGACTCTTTTGTTTATTAAGTAACCAAACATCACATTTTTATTAATTGATGTAAAAAAAAGTTTTTATAGTATTTTCTTCTTTTAAACAAGTAAGTATAAGTATAGATAATTAATATTTTAATAATAAATATTAATCAATATGAATGTGATCATATATATATATATATATATGATCATTCAATCTGAACAAATAAATTTATAATAGACAAAAATGGTGGTAGTGTCAAAAGAGAAGAAAAAAAAATTGATTACTATTGTTTAATTTTTTATTAGTAAGGTATAATGAAATGATATCCATTCACTTGCTCATCTTACCAAAATTCCTATGTAGATAGCTAAACATTCCGTTAGGAACACAATATAATAGACTAAAGTGTATGGTAATAAGTTTAATCATGTATTCGATTTTTTCTTTTTTTAGTAAATGTGCCAGTTGAAGTCTTGAACCAAGCATGTGGCAGGAAATGTATGTGAAAGTGTCTAGTTGATCGTGATTTCTGGCATTTATTCTCACAATCCAAATTTAATAAAGAAAATTTTATATTGCAAGGGTTGTAATAACATATGATATGAGCGTGTGATTTAATGAGGGCCATGTGTGGAACCTCCCGGACGGTGGGAACGTGTGAGTGATTTCAGTAAAACTCAACACTCAAATTAAATTATAAGATTTTGACGCACAAACTTCTATGTTATGCATGCTACTGTATGCATTGCACCACTATCAAACCTATAGCCTCTCTCAACTCTCATCGGTAACCCCATGAAACATGTATACTAAAGTCATAAACAACGGAAAATTATAATGGCATCATTACGAGAATGTAATCCAATGGGCAGTTTGACTTGATTAATAGAAAAATTGCTGACTAGATGATTCGGTCCAGATTAAAAAAAAATGATGTTAGATGTTAGAGATATAAGTATATACATTTTTTTTATCGATTTAAATTTTTAGAAGATATGATTTCATATATGGCATTAGAATTATATTTGAGATCTTTATTTTGTTCCTTCTTTCAGTTTAACGAGAGAAATATATGAGTTTATGATATCATAAGTAAATCAGTAAAAAAGAAATCAATAAAAGAAGTTGGAAAATTGCTCTAACATTCAACGGGTGCAGGATGGAACTGCAAAAAATGGGGTATGTTGCATATTATACTACAAAAGTGAAAAACAGCAAGATCGAAGCAGAATTTCAGAAAAAAATCTTGAAAAGGGTCACACCAAAGCTTGGTGGCGTTGTACTCGAAACGGAAGGAGGAGTTGAAATATGTGGTTGGATCTGAAGTAAGGTGTCAAACAGAAAATCGTAAATAGGAGATGAGCAATAATGACTCAATGGAAAAGATTACGTTCGGTGACTCAAGATAACTTCGAAAAAGTGATCGGAAGAAAAAGAAAAATACTAAAACAAGAGAAAGAAAAGCTTATGGGGTGCTAAAAATAAAATAAACACAAAAAATAGCTCAAGTAGGAAACCATTGTTGAATCCTCATCGAAAAAAGAATCTGAAAAGAATCTAAGCTCTTCATACCATGTTAAAAACGGAGAGAGAACATAATGAAAAAATATTTTATATATTAGAATTGTGTGAAAACATATTATAATGTGCAGCTATTTATAGGTAAAGAAAACCCTAATAATAATACCTAAGATTCTAAATTAATGGAACATATCATAACAAGTTAACAACTTATTTAAATTCAAAATATCTTAACAGTTCTCATTCCAATTAAATTTCAATTTTAAAATTCTGAAATTTTTGATTCTACGGATTCAATAATCCATTTTAAAAACCTTAATAATGCATTATGTATCTATGATTAATGTGATCCGAAAATGGCAGTGTTAGGAGTAAAGTGGGTCTTCAGCCTTCAGCCTAATTAAAAAAGTCTTATTAGGTCTTAAAAATTATTATGAACAGATGAGTAAAAATATAATTAATTATGGATGATTTGAATGAAATTATTATTTTTTCTCTTTGTTGAAATTTTTCTCTATCAAATTATCTCTCTTTTCCATGTATTCTTCTCTAAGTTGCCTCTGTTTCCCTTAATTCTACTCTAACAAATATCTTCCTCCTAACACATTACTTGGACATTATTGCTAATGCCATTACCACTCTTAAAAATTCTAACAATTCAATTCCAAACCTATTAAAATTGGCTACCTGATCTAGATTTTCATCTTTAATCTAATATGAATTCCTAACTAAACCATGTTAAAGACTTATTATATATAATAATATCATATTGAATTAATCTGTAAATTACTGTATACTTTCATATATTTTTTGTCTTTTTTTTTTAATTTATATATTGAGATATTATTTATGTGTTATATTACGTAATGGTTTTTGCGTATATATTGTATTTATGTTTTTTGTGAATTTTTTTCTACTGATATTTATATTTTTCATATTTAAAACAAAATGATAGAGATGTACAGTAGTACATGTAGCATTATCGATATGCACGGTAGTGTGCATGTGATGCATGAGCACGTGGACGTGACATTAGATTAGATGATATATTTGTGGTGACATTATTAGATTATAATAAAACAAAGATATATATTATAGGAAAGAGTACCCCCATCTCCTTCTATCTATCTTGCTTCCATCACTGTCTCTATTCTCTTGAAGGAATTCACAAATGGAATCAGCTCTCTTTGATATCAACCCCTGCACCCACCGTCACATTATTGCTATTTTGTTTGCATAGTGCACTCATCATCATTATCATTATATACATAACAACAAATCATACATGAATAGTTGTTTTCAATCCAAATCTTCATTATTATTAATGTGCTATGTTGGTGATGTTCAACTGTTTTTTTCTTGTTTAAAACTTTGTCATGTATTCTAAAAATAAAACTTACATAAATTAATTTTTTTCGATGAATCACCAAATTCCCAATTGAGATGTGAGAGAGTTACAAATTACAACAATGAATTTTCAAAATTTAACTAAGTCAATAATAAATACGAAAATTTATAAATTATAAATAAATTAAATCAATACACCTGTCTTCACACCCGCTTGAGCTAAACATTCGAATAACATCTTTTCTGCCAAGAGAGACTCCATGTCCAACTTAAGCTATTTCAAAACCCATTCCAAAACTTGTAAATTAATTGAATTACTGAAATAACCCACCAACATAATTAACAACAATGGTAATTGAAGTCACAAATGCCAAGTCTAGCATATTAACTGTTTTGGAGACACTCAAAGATTTCATTTCTTGTGTCCAAAAATATCAAAAGGAGGGTCCTTTGACTCCTTTCCCTGTTTCGTACTACTATCTTGTGATGCATGGGATTCAAGAATTCCTGATTAAACACACCAAATTAAAATTTTGGTTAGTTACAAATATATATGTCATACAACTAATAATAATTTAAAAAATTATGGGGCAATGTGTGTCAGTGTGTACCTTGAGCAAGAAGTGGATAATTATCAAAGACCGTACGAATTGACTTTATCAATTTCTACATACAGAGTACAGAGATATATGAGCGTCCAATTAGTCAACATAAAATGTTCCCACCAATAATGTTAAAGTAGTTCAAAGTTACTTTATATTAATTTCTTTAGTTATAGTTAGAATAATATGTATAAATGTATATATTATTTAAGTTATTTTAATATGTATTTTATATTTTAAGTTTTTTTATAAAAGTAGCATAGTTGTACTATATATATAAAATTATATAACGAGCTTTAATTAATAACTAAGACGATATACATACCAGTACTAGTTCGCCAGGTTTTAAAGGAAGTTCCTCCAAGCCGGTTATCTGGCTACAATAAAAATAAAAATAAACATTTATCAATAAAACAAATAGTAGCTAGTTTGTTAAAGATTTAAACAAGATTAAAAATTTCAATTTTAATGCAGAAATAGCATATATAGTGCTACCTGATATACAATCTTCCTTTAACTTCTTCGAACGTAAAGATTCTGAATCCACTTGTGAACGGTATCTTTATTTGTTTCCACTCTGCATGGAAATATGCATATGGAAGATATTCTTTATTATTAACAACCTATATATGATGATTTTCCCTTTTCTCAAATATTAACTAAGTTTTATACTTTATTTCCTTATGACAAATCAACCGATTTGGACCCTTTGTTTTCCTTATACATACAGGTAGATATTTAGAATAATTCTGAGAATCACTATACCTACATATATATCCCTTTTTCATTGACCAGAAAAGAAATCGAAGATATAGCATTGTACACAGTAACTCTTGTCATTTTTTATTTGCTTTTTTTTTTTTTTCCTTGTATCGACTTGATTAGACCTTTTATTTTTTGGTTAACAAACGGGGCTGGTTAGACCTTTTTAGTGAATGGAATTCTCAGTTTTCAAACATTTCATAACAGGCATCCATAGCAAACCCAAAATGCAAAGTGAACATTTGACATAAACAAGTCCAAAGACAAAAAAAAAAAGGATGGGGAAAATATTGGGCTATTTTCTCTTTGTATGTCCAGTTATTGTTATATGGAAGTACGAAACAATCCCAAGTATTGACCAAACATGTTAATTACAATTACAATACAAAAAAAAAATAGCATAAATTAAACATATCTGATAATTATGTCAAAAAACCCATATATATATATATATATATATATATATATATATATATATATATATATATATACA
>JASCZI010151353.1:10393-35638 GCA_036250425.1 Stylosanthes scabra
TGATGTTTTGACAAATAATTAAATAATAAAATACTAATCTAATGGTAATTTGATGACAAATAATTAGTGGATAAATAAATAATAAAGTAATAATCTTCTAAGAAAAATAAATCATTTCACAAATAATTATATAATAAATTATTTTTATTGAAAATTTATTTTACAACAATATTTTGACACACAATTAAATAATAAACCATTTATTATCAGAAATTTATTTTACAATGATGTTTTGACAAATGATTAAATAATAAAGAAATTTTTACCATTATCGACACCAACGGTATCGGTAATTTGATGACAAATAATTTGTTGATAAATAAATATTGAAATAATAATCTTCTAAGAAAAATAAATCATTTCACAAGTAATTATATAATAAATTATTTTTATTGAAAATTTATTTTACAATGATGTTTTGACACAAAATTAAATAATAAATCATTTTTTATTAGAATTTATTTTACAATGATGTTTTGGCAAATGATTAAATAATAAAGTAATATTTTACCATTACCGACACCTAATTTGATGAGAAATAATTTGTTGATAAATAAATATTGAAATAATAATCTTCTAAAAAAATAAATCATTTTACAAATAATTATATAATAAATTATTTTTATTGAAAATTTATTTTACAATAATGTTTTGACACACAATTAAATAATAAACCATCTTTTATCTGAAATTTATTTTACTATAATGTTTTGACAAATGATTAAATAATAAAGTAATATTTTACCACCCCTAAGGTGTCGGTAATTTGATGATAAATAATTTCTAGATAAATAAAAAATAAAGTAATAATCTTCTAAGAAAAATAAATCATTTCACAAATAATTATATAATAAAGACACCAAAAAAAAATAATTATATAATAAGTTATTTTTATTGGAAATTTATTTTATAAAGATATTTTGATACAAAATTAAATAATAAACCATTTTTTATCAGAATTTATTTTACAATGTGTTTTGACAAATGATCAAATAATAAAGTAATATTTTACCGTTACCGACAACTGAGGTGTCGGTAATGTGATGAGAAATAATTTGTTGATAAATAAATATTGAAATAATAATATTCTAAGAAAAATAAATCATTTCACAAATAATTGTATAATAAATTATTTTTATTGAAAATTTATTTTACAAAAATACTTTGACACACATTTAAATAATAAACCATCTTATATTTGAAATTTATTTTACTTTAATGTTTTGACAAATGATTAAATAATAAAGTAATATTTTACCGACACCAGAGGTGTCCGTAATTTGATGAGAAATAATTTATTGATAAATAAATATTGAAATAATAATCTTCTAAGAAAAATAAATCATTTCACAAATAGTTGTATAATAAATTATTTTTATTGAAAATTTATTTTACAAAAATGCTTTGACACACAATTAAATAATAAATCGTCTTTTATCTGAAATTTATTTTACTTTAATGTTTTAACAAATGAATAAATAATAAAGTAATATTTTACCGACACCTGAGCAGGTGTCCGTAATTTGATGACAAATAATTTGTTGATAAATAAATAATAAAGCAATAATCTTCTAAGAAAAATAAATCATTTCACAAATAATTATATAATAAACTATTTTTATTGGAATTTTATTTTTCAACCATGTTTTGAAAAATGATTAAATAATAAAATAATAATTTATTTTACCGACACCCAAGATGTCGGTAATGTTAAATTTTTTTTATGAATAATCATGTAAATTGTCGACACCTTGGGTGTCGGTAATATTAAGCATTAAGTGTTGGAAATGCTTTACCAACTCTTTTGAGATTGGTCAGGGGCTTGGATGTTTCAAGACCAGGGCAAGCCACTGATGATTTTGTTAGTTTACAGGTAATTTAATGAGAAATAATTTGTTGATAAATAAATATTAAAATAATAATTTTCTAAGAAAAATAAATCATTTCACAAATAATTGTATAATAAATTATTTTAATTAGAAAATTAAAGACGCCTTGCATATGTACCGACGCCTGAGATGTTGGTAATATTAAGCATTTTCTTTTGTTTTTCAGGGTGGGGAAAATTAAAGACGCCTTGCATATGTACCGACGCTTGAGGGGTCGATAATATTAAGCGTTTTCTTTTGTTTTTCAGGGTGGGAAAATTAAAGACGCCTTGCATATGTTCCGACGCCTGAGGTGTCGGTAATATTAAGCATTTTCTTTTGTTTTTTCAGGATAGGGAAAATTAAAGACACCTTGTGTATGTACCGACGCCAGAGGGATCGGTAATATTAAGCATTTTCTTTTGTTTTTCAGGGTGGGAAAATTAAAAACGCCTTGCATATGTTCCGACGCCTGAGGTGTCGATAATATTAAGCATTTTCTTTTGTTTTTTCAGAATAGGGAAAATTAAAGACACTCAGGCGTCTGTAATGAACGCCCATTGACTAGGTGTCGGTACAGGTGTCGGTAATATGAGTTTTTATAGTAGTGATAATTGAAACATATTTAAAATATTAGGGGAAAAATTAAAATAAATTAAACAAAAAAATATTTTAAATTTTTTCAAAAATATAAATAACAAAAGTATACTTTATCCTTATGTTTATTTATGGTCTTTTTAAAATTTAAAATTTATTTTATTGATCACAATTGTTTCTATTTGTGTTTATTATTGAAATTTTTATTAATTTACTAAATATAAATACTTTCATTTTTTATAAAATTATCTTTCAAAACTGTCATCACTACTAAAAGGCCAACGCAACTATTTTTTTTCATGCTCAATCGCTGCTCATCATTTTCCTTCTCTCTTGTTATACACACGGGTAGAATTAACGGTTAAATTAGTCACTAAAAAATAAACCATTAGTCAAATTTATCTCTAAAATATTTATCAATCAAATTAGTTTCTGAATGATTAAAAATCAATCATATTCATCTTTCTTTCACTTTATTATTAATTTTTGTTAACAATTATCACCATAGAATGTTAAGTGATGTACAAGTACCTTAAAAATGATGTTGTAAATTATAAAAGTTGTTTGAGCGAAAACTACCCCATTTTGCATGAATAATGAGGATAACTCTTCAATTTTTACATTTACAGTAATCATATAAAACGATTTTATTTTTGTCCAAATAACTCTTATGAATCAAAATAGTATCATTTTTAAGGTATATATTGATATCTCACTTAACGTTCTAGATAGACAATTGTTAACGAAAATGGTTAATAGAATGATAAAATGATGAATATGATTAATTTTTAATTTTTTAAAAACTAATTTGATTAATAAAATATTTTATGGACAAATTTAATGAACAATTAATCTAAAGACTAATTTGATCATGTTTATAACTTTGTTTTGATAACATGCATGACAGTGTAATACTGTTACTATGATAATTATATCCAAATGAATGAGATTAATCAACTTGATAATTGATGATTTCACGTCAAACTATAGTAGCTAGCTATAGCTCAATGATTAGGTGATATTATATACTTTGGTTTTATTTTTTTCGGTAGAGACTTTGTGTGGGTTTTTTTTTTTTTTTTCTTTCTGGTATTTGACTATGGGTGGTTTTAATTTGTTGATGGAACAACTTGAAAAGTAAAATGGACCAAATAGTTGACACCAAAAAGAAAAAAAGAAAGGACCAAATGGCAAATAGTGTGTTCCTGCGCCGAAGGAACAGGGAAGTGTGGAAAAGACAATTTGCATTGAAGGGCCAGCTAATCGCGTGTGTGCAGTGTGCGTCTTACCAACATGGACATGTTTTCATATAGTTAAATTTATTGTCTCTTCTCCGATCATATAAAAATGTGAAACATGAACTATTAGTATACAAATTGCATTCAATCATGTTGTGTTGAAACAAAATAAATTACTGATAATATTACAAGAACAAAATAAAAGGAATATTCCAAATTAAATTAGTTCTAAAAAATTTTAATCACTAATAAATTATTGTAGAGGACAGTTAATAAAAAGTGTAGAGGACAGTCCTTATAAATTAGTATAACAAGAAAAATATTAATAATCATCGTTTTGTATTGTGAGTGAGGTTGCTGGATTTGATATTAAGAAAACACCTCATCAGTCACCCTATACGCTATGTGCAAAACATATAGTTAACCAACTTTTTTGGCAAGTGGGTAGATATGGCGGCGGTTTTAGTGAATGGTGATTGTTGAAGATGCAAATTGGTTATGGCTACCATAATAGTATCACATGCAACAATTATGCATGCAACATGCATCGTATATGTACAACATCTTTTAGCCAATATTGGAACAGTCTATTCCCCATTCAGTACCAACCATTAACACATGTGATTCATTATATTATTGCTGATTGGTAATAAACATGTAATTACGAGGTTATATATATAAAATTATAAATATTAAAATAAATAAGATAATAATTATTCTCTACTAAACTCTACTTATTTACTTTGCAACTATATATGCTGCTTTGTGTGTTCTATGATATTAGCAAAATTGAAGTTTTAGATTAATTATTATCAATTTATCTTTTAATTCTGTCTATTTAAATTGTTGCATATTTATTTAGGAGTGTCAAAATTTCTCACGTTGCAGGGATTCTTGCAGAAAATGCCTTGAATTGGCGGCGGGAAATTTCCCCTATGACGGTGGGGATGGGGGCAAAACCCCCTCGAAGTAGTGGCGGAGACCCGAGCGGAGAATCTCGTCCCCAAATCCCCGAGAAATAGTTAATACCCAAAATACCCTTATTTAAATAATATACATGATAGGCTTTTATACAATTTCACATATCCTTTATATAGACAAAGTCTTCACCCTAAACTTAATTTGGTGGGCCGTTCTCTTCTCTGTGTCACAGACTCACAATCTCACTCACTCACTCACTCTCACTCTCCAACACTAGAACTCAGTCTCCCCTTCCTCACACCTCACGCCGCCGTGCCGTCACCCTCGCACCGTCAGCCCTATCACTGTGTCCGCCCTCGTGCTCGTACAGTTCGCCCTCGTACTCGTGTCGAAGCTCGCTGCCGTCCTCTCCAGTCCAGATCTGTAAGCTCTTGTCGCCCTTTCATACTTGTTGTTGTCCTCTCCACTCCAGACCTTGAAGGTCGTCGTCGCCCTTTCCAACTCCAGACACGGAGCTCGTCGCGGCCCTCTCAAGCTCGCTGTTCATCACGCCGCCTCTGCACATCTAGGTAAAAATTTCCTTAATTTTTTTGGTTTATGGTTATCAATATCATCATTCTTACCTTTATTATACTTTAGCTATATATAATGATTTGTCATTATTTTTTGCTCTATGCTTCGATCAAAAGCTTTTCAGGTCAAAATATCATTGATCAATTATCCTTTTATTTTCAAATTTATGGATTTAGATTGTCTATGTTATAGCCATTATATGATTGGTAATAGAGAAGAAATTTATCTTGAGAATTTCAAATTTTCAGCCAATTGTTGCTGTTTACTTTTAAAAATTGATAATTATAAAAATGTTACATTCATATTTCTTACATGGCTGCAAGTCTCACTATAACTGGCATAATTTGTTATTGCTAATCTTCATTTTTGTTATTGCTAGTTTTGCTAATCTGCATTTTTTATTTTTGTTGCTATTCTATTATTGCTTTATTGCTAATCTGCATTTTATTGCCAATTGATGCACTTTTATTGCTGTTTTGTTTTTTATTTTTTTAGATTATTGCTATTACTTATTGATTATCCTTTTTGTTGTTCTGATGTTTTATATTTTTGGTTGTTGTTTTGTATTTTTCTAGTGTATGTAAACATGCATTAACATTAATTTTTGTTGTTCTGCTTATTGATTGATTATTTTACTATTACTGTTCTATTTTTATTGGTGCTAATCTGCTTGTATATTCTAACATTTAGGATGGACGGTAGCAACTTTACTCCTACAGAAAATAATAGTGCATCAGCCAATAATGCACGAGAATTGATTCAAACAACACATAATGAAATCACTCCAGCTGGTGATAGTCAAACAAATGAAGCAAATGCACAAGAGCGAACACAAGAGGAAGGACAAGAAGGTAGCCAAACTGTCCAGAGCGTGCAAATTAAAGTAGTCCAAATAAAAAATGATTAACTTCTTGTGCATGGAAGCATTTTAGGAGGGAACAAATAGATGGAAAATGGAAGGTAATATGTAAATGTTGTGAAAAAGACTACTTGGTGACACTAAACAAGGAACTAAGCACTTGCATGATCACATTAAGATTTGCCCGATTCGTACTATTAGGGGACAAAAACAATCCATATTAAAAATAGTGCAACGATCAACAAGCTTAGGAGGGAGGAACATATTCACTTTTGGTTGGAAACTTCACATTTAGTCAAGAAGGAGCGCGACAAGCACTTACAAACTGGGTTGTGGAACACAATCACCCTATAACATTTGTTGAGGAAAATAGTTTTCATAGGTTCATGGTTGAAACTCAACGTTTGTTCAAATTTTATACAAGAAATACATTGAGAAGTGACATATTTAAGATGTATGAAGAAGAGAAAGCAAAGATTATGAAGTTGTTGGAAAGAAATTCAAGTCGAATTGCTATACCTACTGACATGTGGAGTGCTAATTGTCAAAACAAAGGCTATATGTCAATCACGACTCATTTTATTGATGATGGTTGGAATTTGCAATGTCGACTTGTCAGGTATTAATTTATTTTTTTGTGCTTTTGTATTTTTTTATATTTACATATATGTCATCATTATTTATTAAATTTACATTACTTTAGGTTTGCATATGTGCCTGCTCCCCATAATGCTGATGCCTTTAGTGAGATTTTGGTGAATTTTTTGTTTGATTGGAATATAGATAGAAAATTGTCAACTAATTGTAGTACAAATTATGCTATGATTGATCTTATCCTTGACAAGATTTCACTCTTTAACTTTATTAAGAGAGGAGAGTTTTTTCACATGCGATGTTGTGCTCACATTATAAACTTGATTGTAGAACTAGATGAAATTTGACTTACCTAATGCTTGCTTCTGCATTGCCATATATAGAAGTATTTTAGCGTTTAAGACAACGTGAATCTCATTATAAATGCCTACTATTTGATGATGATTGGGAAATGACAAATGAACTACTTGATAAGTTGGAAGTCTTTTATGGTATGATAGAGTTGTTTTCTGGTTCTTAATATTCAACTTCAAATGTGTATTTCCCAAAATGTGTGAAATGAGATTGGCATTGAATGAGTGGTTGCTTAGTTATAATAAAATGGTTCATAGAAAGGCAACAAAAAATGATTAGTAAGTTTGATAAGTATTGGAATCAAATTAATGATTTCATGGCTGTTGGAGCTATTTTAGACCCAAATATAAATTGAAATTATTGAAGTTTTTTCCCTAAATTATGTGGATCTCAAAGTGAGAATCAGTTGAGTAGGGTTAAGAAAAGGATGGAAGAATTAGTTTGTGAGTATCAACTTAAATCCAAGGTTAGAAGAAGAGTTTCAAATGATGGTGATGGTAGCTCAACTTTGAATATTGATGATGAAGAGCCTTCAAAAAGAACAAAATTTAGTTCTATATACTTGCAGTTTGTAGAAGATACATCTGAAGATTTTGCTGTGAAAATTGAATTGTGTTATTGGAAAAAACATTGGAGTGAAATATCCGACTTTATAAAAGATTGCAAGGGACTTTTTAGCTATTCCCATTTTTATTGTTGCCTCATAATCCGCTTTTAGTACTGTCAATTGAACTCTACATCCACATTGCAGTTTGCTGACGAAAAACATAGTTGAGGCGTTACTTTGCACTCAAAATTGAATACATCATTCAGTTGAAATTTTTAATAACTTATAAATTTTTATTTGATATCAAATTTTAATTTCATGTCAAATTTAACTCTATTAAGAAATGTTGATTGATTTAATAGATAAGGGTAAAAGTTCCAATGCTTTGGGACTATGGTGCTGGTATGGAATGGACGATAGGGGATTATGATGATTTGGTAATTACTTTTATTTGGTTTTTTTTTTTATGGTTAGTGTCTTTGTATTGTTAAAAATTTGAAAAAAAAGAAAAGTTGTTTGTACTCATTTCTATAATATTATACTAATTTTGTGGAACAAAATTATATTTTGTACATGAGGGAGAGGATCAACTCAACACCTAATTTGAAGTTCAAGAACTTTAATTTGAAGCTTCTGTTCTGGATGTTTTATGAATTGTGTTGAAATTAAATTAATTTTTTATTGAAGCTATTATCATAAAAATGTTATGTAGTATTATTTTATATTTTTGGACATGTTGAGTAGTTTTAAATAATTTGTAATTTTGGATAATGGTATGAATGATGTTTGATGTATTATTATTATTATTATTATTATTATTATTATTATTTGCTGTTTTTATTTTTAATTTTTTTATGGAGAATTATATTAAATAAATTAAAATGAGACAGGGAATGAGGAATCCACATGGAATAGGGATCCGCGGGGAATAAGATGGAACGATAATTGCCCCATGGTGGGATTGGGGACAGGGACGGGGGAGAACCTTGGGAGGCATCTCTACCCCCGCCCCGCCCCATCCCGTTGACACCCTTATATTTATTTATTGACAGTTAGGCCTTAAGACAATGTAACTCTAACTTCTTTTCATTGGAAAATAAAGTAATACCATTTAATTATAAACTTAAAATCAAATACAAATTACATAGAACATCTGCTAGCGACAGGTTCAAATCTTGTCATTCCTATCTTGAACTAATTAGACGAGAAGTAACAAGGGATTAACTAAGATAGATTCAAACTAGAGATATATATCAATATTTATACATAAAAAGTATTTTATTTTGAATCGACCTATAGTTCTAGGTGATTTCTCCCATACCCACTCAATTAAAGGGTATTACCATCCAAGTTGAGCCAATAGGAATTCAACATGTATAACAAGTAATTAAACAGAAAATTTTAATTTTAAAAACTTTTAAAAAAATTAAAAGTATGTATTTATTAGGAATACAAATACTTTTTACATACCACATACGTATTTCTACAAATACAAATTACACATACCCCTACTTAACTATAATTAAAACAAATGACATGGCCTCAGTTAAATATAAAGAGAGAAAGATAAATTACAGACATCTCTAGTCTGCTGGGAAACTAATTTCTTGTTACTGGTTTTAATTGTAGAAGGATGCTGTTAATCTCCTTTTTTTCGTCCTACGAATTTCATGGCACGATTGTTTTCAACAACCATTTGCAGACAGATTAGGTTTAAAGTCGACGCATTTCTACAAGGGCGACGCCATTGTTTCCGGGTGAGCTTCATCGGCGATGCCATCCGGTTTGGCGGCGACGACATCCTCTTTCTTTAACTGTTGGTGGTGATAGCAGTCTTAGGTAATGTACATGTACTCTATCCTTTCTACTCTGAGTAATTGTACTTAGTTACATCAAAATGGAATCCTTTACTATTGTAAATTGTTTACGTTTAATTTAGTGTTGTGATGCTCATACAAAAATGCGCGTTTTAAGTTTTGGAGGGTATAATGGAATGACCCAAACTTCTTGCTTGTTTTTATGTCTTACAAGAATTCAATAAATTGAATTCGTTAATTTGGATTACAGGTTCTTTTTTGGAGTATCTATTCCAATTAAGAACTCATGTTTGAAGAGGAAAAAATAATATTTTGTATATAAGATTAACTATTTTGTACCAACTTCCTCTTTATTGTTGCTATTTTATACCAACTCCTACTTTCTTCGTGATATGAGAGTATATTTTTTAGTTAACAAATTCTTACATAGTGTTATTGCTAACCCTTTCCTTTTAACTTGTTTTGTTGATACTAGCATTGCAACACAAGTATGGTTAGCACTGATGAAGATTCAACAAATTATTCTTTTAGATTTGAAGATTTGAGTTTTGATTATAGCGGTAGTTCAACCGAGAAAGAGGAGGAAAATATATTCCATAAGAAGAGTAAAATTAGGGATGACATGTGGAGTATTGAGTTTGACTAGGGATGACATGTGGGGTATTGAGTTTGATAGTGTTGAGTAATGTGTTCAATTCTATAAGGATTATGCCAAAGTGCATGGTTTTGTTGCAAGATGTGATAAAAAGGGTTACGATTTGAACGACAATCTTAACATGCGACAAATGGTTTGTAATAGAGAGAGTTTACGGAGAAAGAAGTACTTGGAGATGGATAATAGAAAAAGGGATCACAACCCTATCACACGTGTAACGTGCCAAGCTAGGATTAGATTTTTCTATGATATGAAATTGAGTAAATGGAAAGTGACTGTGTTCGAAGAGACTCATAATCATGATTTAATCCCACATAAGTATATGCAAATTGTTCATGCATATCGCGTGATGACAGATGCCGATAAAGCACAAACCAATAGTTTGTATGAGTACGGTGTTAGAACCTGCCATATAATGTGATTCATGTTGAAGAAAAAAGGAGGACCTGGCAGAATTGGCTTTACGAAGAAGGATCTATATAATCATTTTGACAGATCAAAACGTGCAAAGGAGAAAGATGTTGATGCATATGCAGCTTTGAGTTACCCGATTTCTAAGGCTGATGAGGATCCATTTTTGCAGGGGAAGTTTACTCTAAAAGATGATAAGCTTGACAATTTAGTGTGGGCTGATGGTGCTAGCATAGTTGATTATCAATGTTTTGTTGATGTGCTA
Organism: Stylosanthes scabra; assembly: GCA_036250425.1. Lineage (NCBI taxonomy): Eukaryota > Viridiplantae > Streptophyta > Magnoliopsida > Fabales > Fabaceae > Stylosanthes > Stylosanthes scabra. Next base: position 21,093 of record JASCZI010151353.1, read on the forward strand.
GCATTTGACACAACCTATCAGAAGAATAAATACAATCGTGTTTTGGTTATCTTCTCAGGAACTAACCATCATGGCCAGACATGTATATTTGGTTGTGGTTTGTTATCAGATGAGAGGCATGAAACATATGTATTGGTCTTGCAGATCTTCCTTGAGATAATGGGCAACAAACAACCTACTGCAGTGGTGACGGATGGTAATCTTGCAATGAGAGGAGATATCAAAGAGGTCATGCCGAATGCAGCACATCGACTATGTGCGTGGCATTTACATCACAATGCTTGTGAAGCTAATAAAAATTCTGAGTTCCTTCACGGACTGAAGCACCTAATATATGGGAATTAAGACATAAGGGAGTGTGCCAGCTGGAACGATCCTTAAGAAGGTGAAGTCTACCCCATTTCAATTTCCATCTTTGAATTTGCTAGACATTACCTAGATTTTTCTATTATATTTTGCACACTATTTTTATATGCTTATGGCACTTGATGAACTGAATTTTAACTAAATTTAACAACACTGTCATGCAGCCTGAAGTTGAAATATATAATGTGTTGAACTATGAAATTGAAAGAATGCATGAGGTTGTCTCTAACTTGCAAAGGATGGCCTCTGTGAACCAACCCATCATGACAATGATGCCTTACTTTCAGCTCATGCCATCACAGTTCTTTAATTCTATGGGTGAATTTAACCCTAACTCACCTCCTTTCCCATCACTTTCAATGCCAATAATGGCTATGTCCCCATTTGCAAGCCCCTTTCGAAGCCCCAACTCGTTCCTAGCCAAATGATGACAGATTCTATAATCAAAAAGTTGGCCACACCCAAATTTTAAAGGGCTTCTTATGATGGGAAAAGAGCTATGCTTAGTGTCAAGAAGACTAATCCTAAAGTTTCTAAAGCACATGCTCCCAAGAAAGTCTTGTTAAACAACATATGGCTGCAGATAGTTCTCCTACCAATATTATCATGTCGCTGCTGAATAATGCTTCTCCTACAGGCTATTTTATAAACCAATGGATGCTAGGGACTTCAAAACTCAAACCAGGAATCTTGGAATAGAGCCCCTTTTTATGAGTTTGAATTGCTTGAATTTATTCACCATGTAAATTCATATCTTTTTGCACAGTTCTAAGTGGTTTTTCGATTGGATAGATGGGTTTACAGAGAAGAGATATTAGCAAAAGGATGCAAATTTGATGCAACCAGGGATTCTTTTCTTAACTTGATTCGAAAGGGTTGGATTGACCAAAGTGTAAGTAAATTTAGGCTATTAAATTATTTTATTTGGATCGCTAACAACCAATTTATTGTGATCCCTTCAAATCATTTATTAATTACTCTAGCATTGCTAAATATTAACTCAGATGTTGGACGTATATGCACATATGTTAAATGTAGAGGAAAAAACAAACTCCGGAGATTTAAGGCATTGGTATATGCCTACGGTCTTTTCGGTAAGTCATTATTCATTTTAATCTGTATCTCAAAAATTGTTATTGTGCGTGAGTGATGCTGTTAAAAAATAGTTTAATTCAGCCTCAATTATACCTTCAAAAACTTTTTAATTGATAATATTGAAAACCGACATACCTTCATAAATACGAAATATTTTTCCTCATTTTTATAAAGCAAATGGTACTGCCATTGACGATCTCACCTAGTAAAATATTGAGGATTATAAAGATGCATTCATGGGCCAAGTTAAAGAGCTTAGAAAGGTAATAAATTCATTATGTTGTTTCCATAGTTTAGGTGAGAACTGAATTTTGATTTGTTTGGTTAAGTTTCACACAAAATAAAAACAGTACTTCCTTACATGTGTACAGATTTTTGTTCCGGTTAATGAAGATAATCTGCATTGGTATCTTGTTGTTTTTGATATGAAACATCGGCAAGCGATTTTGTTAGATTCAAACCCGGACCCTAACAAAAAAGGCAAAAAATTATTCAACATAAAGCATCTGGTGTGCCTTATCTATGATCAGATTTTTAATCCACATAGTTGTTATTTTACATGTCTTTTATTCGTTTGTAAAGAACTAACTTAGACATAACTGCGTATTAGGTATTGTACCTTGAAGGGATGCTTTAACATGATTGTTTCTATGAATCTGAAAGCATAATTAGGCCTAAAGTGTCTGACTTTGTCCCCTTGGATGTTGTCGGAATAGGGAGACAAAGAAATGACTCGTAATTATACAAAATTCATCCCTTTTTATGTGAAGTTTGTTTTTCAGTTTTAATGTCATATCATTGTCTAATATTTATCCTATTTTTTTCAAAGGTCAATTATATCAAAAAGCTTTGACTGTGGCATTTGGGTAGAAAGTTGGATGAAAGAATGCATCTGGAGTTACAATTATATGATTTCTGTGAGTTATATTTCATGATGTTTCCTCAATTGTTTGGTTCCTATGTTACTAGGTGTAACTAATGCACCATTCTTTTCTCAGTTGAAGGTTGATGATTCAACAAGGATGCGCATTGCAATAGACTTGGTGATGAAGTCATATAATTTAAAGAACAACATTATTAAGGCCGCCAAGAAAAACTACAAGAAGTTTGAAGAGAAGAATAGGAATTTAGTAAACAAGTAGAAATAGTTCAAGCATCCTCTGAGATAAACATGTGTTACTTTTTCGTTACAATAAACTATTGTACTTGAATATTTCTATAAAATTATAACGTTACTATATGATAATCCTTTGAGAGTTAATTTTAATTTCAATAGGATACTTTTATTCATTTTAGACTCCATTATTTAACTACTTTTAAACACAAAAGGTTTTTTTTTCTCTTCAAACATGACGTCTTCTTCGAATATATTTATCTTGTGAAAGTAACCCAAAATTCTGAATTCACTTTATTGAATTGCTGTAAAAAAAACAAGAACAAAACGTACAAAGACAAGAAGTTTGGGTCATTCCATTATACCATCCAGAAGTAAAAATACAAAAAAGACTAATACTTTTGAAATGCCTGAACAGACTAAGTGGAGAATCAACTGCACAATAGGCATCATATCTTTTGATGAAATTGTAAAGGGATTGTAAAAGCATAGTCTATGATGAAATAAAGTTACGAAATAAAAAATTTATTCCATTGATTTGGGATCATGCAATAATACATATTCATAGCAGCGCAGTCTGCAACAAAAGCTAACAAAAATTCTAGTCAACAAGACAGAGAAACGACTAACTAATAAGGAAACTATACTATAGCAATCATCATAGTGACATCTAGCAATCCCAACCCCCCACTATACTATGACAAACAAGAACTGGTATGAAACCAAGTAACCCCTACGGGCCCTGCCCATATTCTCATCTTGGAGTTTCCCGTTTCTTATTGTTCTCCTAGCTATTTTCATCTCATTGCAATCTCATCCGCCTTTGTTTTAATTTTCTCCACCTCAATTGTTCCCTTGTTGAAAATAATTGAGTTCTTTAATGTTCACTATGGTTTCGTTTGGTTAGTGTATGGTATTAGACATAAACACATATATATGCTTCAGAGAGACATAGACATAAAATACATGTATATATGTTTTATGTTTGGCAAAATAAGTACATGAGTACACAGAACACCAAAAAGTCAATAATACCCTTATCATCTATCCTCTTCACCACCCAACCTTTCCATCTACCACCACTTTTTTTTTTCTCCACCACCGTTCATAACAAAAGACAAATTCTAATAATTGAACATTTTCAATAATTTTAACAATATTAAAAAATATTTAATTAAAACAACGCTATTATCAATTAAAAAAAAACATTGTTTTAGGAAAAAAATCAAGACGCGAGAGGAGGAGGGAGGTGAGAATGAGAATGAGAAGAGGTGGAGAGACAAATGAGGATGGGAGAAAGATGAATGGTGGCTGGCGTACAGGAGTGGAGGGGGGAAGAAGGAAAGGGGAAAATGTGTAAAGCAAAGGACACAAATTGGAATTATAAAATTTAATTAAGGGTAATAGTGGAAAGATTCATGTCTTAATATTTGTATCTTAATGTCTCAATAAATTGGTGGTACACAAATTCTATGTATTTTTGTTTGTCACCGTGTACCTCCCTGTCTTCATTTATTTTGTGTCTTGGAAATCCAAACATAGAACATGGGTACTAGTGTATTACGTGTCTCAAGATTTGATGGACACACACACAACAAACAGAGCCTATATCCACGTATCCTATCTTCTTTGCCTCAACAAAGCCCACAAATCCCAATGTCTGTATTTTACACATATATATGTCATTGCTGGACCGGATGGCGTCGCTGATGAGGCTCGCACCCAGAATTAATGGCAGCGCCCTTGCAGAAACGCGTCGACTTCAAACCTAATCTGCCCACAAATGGTTGTTGAAGACAATCGTGCCACGAAATTTGGAAGACAAAAAGAGGGGGATTAATGGCATCCTTCTACAATTAGAACCAGTAACAAGAAATTAGGGTTCACGTTCTTCCACCTTTTCCTTTTCCGAGCAAACTAGAGATGTTTGTAATTTATCTTTCTCTCTTTATATTTAACTGAAGCTATGTCATTTGTTTTAACTATAGTTAAGTAGGGGTATGTGTAATTTGTATTTGTAGAAATACATATGTGGTATGTAAAAGGTATTCATATTCCTAATAAATACATACTTTTAATTTTTTAAAAATTTTAATAAATTTTCAATTTAATTACCTGTTACGCATGTTGAATTCATATTGGCACTGCTTGGATGGGTATCGCATACCCTTTAATTGGGTGGGTATGAGAGAAATCACCATAATTCTATATTAAATTACAAATGGTATCAAATCCTTACGCTACTACCTTTCCAATTTTCATTCTTCGGGGAATTCTTATTTGGTTTCTCAACCACTAAGTGTTCGTGTGTCGGGAAACGTTTTCACATATAATGTTTCTCGACACTGTAAAACAACCTTTTGTGGCAGTTTGTTTAATACTACCGCTACATACAAAGATTTTAAAGCCGTTTAACCACTAAGAGATGCCTTTAAATTGCGGCAGTTTATTTTTTCAAATCACCACAATTGTTTAGTAACATTAACTAAAATCCCTTTAAAAATTGGTGTTAGAATTCATTTAGCACTGATACCCACCGATATCTACTTGTTTTCTTGTAGTAAGACTCCAAGCTCTGTGGTTATTGATTGAGTCTTCTAAATTAAGAGAAAAAACAAAGCCAACCATGTCCTAATAAAGAAATTCAAAACTTTACGTAAATTTGAGAGAATAAATTAAATACATAAAAAAGTTAACTTATAATTTCGTGTGATCTAATATAATTATGTAGTATTGATGTGATTACTTCATTCAAACTTGTAATATAAAAAGATTTAAAAAAGAAATTGAAAGTTTAGTTATTATTAACCACATGTCCTTACTAGTTGATTGTTTGTTAGAATAGCAATGAGGAATGACATAACGATATTTAATTACTCATACCCATCAGAAACACCTATATCTTGCCCCCATTACCTATTTTATTACACATGAGCATCATAATTTTTACCAAATACCTAAACCCATAAATATATACCTATCTCATACATGTATCAATCTTCCCGAATAAGAACATCACAATGAGAAGAAGGAGAACTAGCGACGTCAAAGTAAAGAAAGGAGTAGCTGAGTTAGAGTTCGGAAGTGTCTATATGTGTAATTATGTCATAGTTAATTGTTAAGTTATAAGATTAGGATTTTATTTTGTATTTTTTATATAAAACAATTAAATAAAATAAATATATTTGAAATATCAATTATATATATATTATACATTAATTATATATTATATATGACTCAAGCATGATGTCTTCTTTGCTAGGGAAAGACGGACCAACTTGGAAGTTAGCGGAAGCATCTGAACCCTGTGAAACCTAAGCGCCATTTCCTGACTCAACATCAGCTGGACTTGCACCGACCATAGCCTCCAAGTTCAGATTGGAGAAGTGATGCGGGTATTGCTGTGTACTAGAACTCAACGAACTTTCTTCCCCGTCAATAATGGTTGGCTCATCATCGATATCATCTTCGCCCGCCTCCTCAACTGTGGACACGGCAATCTGGGACAAGGGAGTGGGGATGCAACTGGCGGAGTTCTTGCCATTAATACCGCAAGTTCCCCGAAAGGTCTATTGTCCCCTAAATCATCCTTTTGTCATTGCTGGTTAACTCCAAACAAGGGGGACTCCACAACCTATAGATATGCTTTTGGTACGTGCATACCACAAGAGGCTCGAACGACATGAACATATTGCGGATTCGAAGCTAATCCGTCTGAACTAGAAACTACATCATCTATCTGTGCAAACAACTCTGTCGTTCGAACCTTGGGGAACTATCTTCTGAAGTGAAACACAACTAGAAGATCATCATCACCATCAATAGCAAAGCAATGTACTTCATAGACTGAGACACAATGGCAATCGAAATCCGATAGTAAAACCTACCCACACGCTTCCTTCATTCGTACCCAAGCCTTCCGCAAGATCGCCTGCTACAACTCAACTAGTCAGGTCCTTGTTGTGATGAAGATATTTGTCGGACTTCGATCAGTAAACTTCACACCCTCTCTAATTTTTCTATTTATCTTTCCTTCATGGTAAACTAAAGCCAAGAAACTCTCATCACTCTCACTACTCATATTCTCAACTCTCTAAACAAAATAAGCATCACCACCTCTTATATATGTACTACTTTTGAAACACTAATACCCTAGATCATGCCATGGATTACACAAAAAGCAGAGAATCGGTGGCTACCTATAACGGTTGCCACGAATTAGTTGCAGCCTACCACAGATTCAATTTAAATACAAATTAATCATAACCGTGGCAGACTACAACGGGTCATGTGTTTTAAAAAATCATGCCAGCATGCCACGAATTCTTTAGAAACATAAATTGATGTAAATCAATCATTATTTGCATAATAGGGTAATTTGGTATTTTTGTTTTACCCAAACAGTTTAAATGGATAAATTTTCCTTAAATTGATTGTATATAAAAATAAATTAAATTATATATATTTAGAATGTGACGGGTAAGGATACGGGATGGTTGTCATTATTCATACTCGCCCCACATTCAAACAAAAACAAGTTTGTTTAATTTAATCCAAATCCATTCCAAAACGCAATCAAACATTAAAAAAAAATTATCTAATTTGAGTCGGATTGAATTAGATGAATCGGTACAAATTCAACAAAGTATCATTCCTAATCGTTTATGGAGCATATACACAAATTACTTGAATCATAGAAGTTCACCTCATCTATGATCACAAAATCAAGTTCTAATTAGTGATCAATGTGCGACAAATAAGTCCAAATCAATCATTATATACTCTTAAAATTAAAAAAGTTGAAAGCATGGCTTCTATATTTGTGCAAATTAGAAAAGGGATGGAGATCGGGACTAGATTTCCATATTTGGGTGGGAGTTTAACAAAATTCGTGGAATTAAATTATAAGTATAAAAATTATTAACGAACAAAATAATTGGCCAGTGATATTTATTTGGCTACACCATTAATTCTAATTGGTTGCTGAGTAGAGCTAAGTAACCAACTAACCATCAATAAAATATTAGTCAATAATTAGACAATAGAAAAGAAATACAATATATAAAAATTCTGCAAAAATTAGTCATTTGAATAGTAGAAGATAGAGAATCCGAAAAAGTAGGGAACTGATCATCTAAAATAGTAATAAATATATCATCCAAAATGGTGTGTAATAAATAGCTTGATCGAAAATGATGAATGAAATTATTAGTTGGTTATTAGTTAAAAGATTATTCGCTACCAACTAAACATATGTTCTCTTTGTTTTATTAATTAAAAATAATTTAAATACACAATAAATAAGAAATGTATTTTTATATGAATTTCAAGAGTGTTTAGTGTTAAAATGGTAATTTTAAAAAATTTTAGGTTGAAAGAAAAAAGTATTATGGACTAATACTTTTTTTAACAATCACTGGCCAACAACATCTTAGAAAGGTCACAAATAATTGATCATCCAAAAGAAAAAGAAGAAGAAGAAAATGTTAAACTTCGATTCTATTTACTTATATATTTTAGTTCAGTATACTAAAGAAGAAGAAAATGGTGCTAGCAGAATAAGAAAAAGAAGGTGCTCGCAGAAGAAGAAGAAAGAGGAGCAAGAGCAGGAGGCACTGGCAAAGGAAAAAGAAAACGAGGACGATGACGATAATAACGACGAAGGAGGAGGAGGAAGAAGAAGAATATGACGTTGGTGGACGAGTAGGAAGAAGACGAGGACGACGACTAGAATGAAGAAGAGGAGGACGGAAGTGCAGGAAGAGGAGGAGGAAGAGGAAGAAAAAGAAGGATGAGGTGCAGTAGGTGGGAGCGCGTGTATGCATGCTCCTTTTGATGAGAATGGATTATTGAAAATGCTCGGTTAAGTTTGATTGCGTAAAATAGGTGTACAAATAGCATCATCGTTTTTATCCCCGGAGGAGGGATTGAATTTCCAATCAAATTGGTAGTATTGATAGTTTTAAGGTTGTGTTTTGTTCCATGTATTGTGATAAAGACGAGAGATTGATATTCAGTATCATGTTTAATGATCAGACACTAGAATTAAAATTTAAGTTTTTATTTAAAAAATTTCAATCATTTCAGCACTTCCAATTTGAAACAATGGGGACTAAATGTTTTTGGACAAAGACTAAAAATTTAATAATGTTATTTTTCTTTCAAAAAATGCCCTCATCTTCCTTATCCTTTTCATCACCATAACCACCCCATTAAATATTACAGAGAAGATCAAGCCCACTACTGCATCCTCCAATGCCTTTCATTCAATAGCTCAGTCGTCTCCTATAACGCCGAAGTGGTTCCTTTGGTCTTCTTTCTTTCTCTCTTATTCTTTCAATCGTTCTTCGGCGTTACGTTGTTTGAGTTGTTTGTTCGTGTTCATCGATAGCATCTTTCTTGTTGGCTCGTGCTCGTCCTCGATGGTCACTGATTGCTTGCCTCTCCCTTGCTTTTTATTATTATTTTTTCCATGTGATTGTTATTTGATATCTCTAGCTGCTTATATTTTTTTGTTGATATGCTTTTTTTTTTCTTATATTGTTTCTTCTCAAGTGTTCAATTATATTGTTGATCAAGGATAACTAATTCCAAGTTGAGAAAAAAAAAAGAAAAGTAATATGTTTGTTGAAGAAGGTAGGGATAGGGAGAGATCGGAAAACGAACACAAAGGAGAATTTTTTTTTTTTAAGGAAAAGCATACTTATATATATTCCACTCTTTATATTATTTTAAATCAAATAGAATATGAAAATATAATTTAATTTTATACACCTTAAATCAAACATAATATATAAATTTAATTTATTTTTGTTTTCTCATAAGCTAAAAAGCAGAAAAGGAAATTAAAAAAATAAAATAAAATAAAATAAAAACACAAAAGGAGAGTGGAGCACAATACAAATGGAAAAGACAAATTGATTTGATATTCATATTGCCGACATCCAACTTCTCCAAGTGCTTAGTTAGTGCCGTCGAACTGTGGGGCTTCCAAATTTCATGTCACGTGGGAAACATTCCCTTTTCCCATCCGCTCTTCTATATGTCACGTGACAATATATATATGGTATTATTATATTTTATTTAATAGTTACAATGTAGTTTTATATTTATAATAGATTGATTATTGGTTCATCATTCATGTATGGGATGGGATTATAGATGAGTTTTTTTTCAAACAAAATAAAAAAATCATTATATCTTATAAAAAATTTCTAAACAATATTTACTAGAACAATTTTTTTTATTTGAAAAATAATCGGCATAATTTACACTGGTTATTTCACATTTAATCCATAATTGATATAAACCACACCTATTCTTAGTAAAATTGGATAATAATTGGTGTAGGTCATATTGATTTTCTCTCAACCCCACCACTATATAAACAACGGCGTCCATCACCATCATTTTTTATTCTTTCTCTCTCTACTACACTTCTTCCTCTCTCATTATCTCCTTCTTCCTTTGACGGCATCTCATCAGCACGTATCCTACGAAGATACATATTTATATTTTTTTAGCTTTATGTCTATTTTTTTATAATTAGTTTAATTTATGTAAGTTATTATTTATATGCTAATTAGTTTATGATAGTTAGTTTAGTGTAGAATATGTCAAATAGTTTAATTTTTAGGTTAGATAAAGTTTAAATTTTTAGGTCTAATTTTAAAATTAAACTAAAAATTTAGGTTAAAATATTTTTTTATAAAAATCCTAAACCAATAAATTTTTAATTTATGTTAGTTTAATTTTTATTAGAATTAGTTAGAATGTATTAATTTTTAGATTAGATTAGTTTTGATTTTTTTTTTTGTTATTCCATAATAGAATAATTTAAATTTATCTATACTATGTGATTTAGTTCAATTTATTTAAGTTATAATATATTAATTAGTTTAAATAGGGTATGTCAAATAATTTAATATAAATTAAAATTAGTTAGAATGTATTAATTATTAGGTTAGATTAATTTTAAATTTTTTATTACTCCATAGTAGCATAATGTAAATTTATATATACTAAGTAATAATTTAATGAATTAATTTACGTGTACCACTATACACCTCCGTACACACCATTTTTACCTTAGATAATTATTTCTTTTTTTATTTTCTCCTTTGTCTTATAATTTAACTATGTATATAGTATGTTATGTTTAATTTGTAGTTCATTATAATATAAAGTATGTTATATGCGTGAGCATGTTTATCTTAATAATTTTTATTAGTATATTGTTAATTTATGTTATAGATAGAAATGTTATTATATTGTTGCAGTTTTTGTTATATTTTTTATTATTGTAGAATAGAAAATTTTAAATTTATTTAAGTTATTATCTATATACATTAGCATATATTTAGCTCGCTTAATCACTCTTAGTAGCATATTTTTAATTTATGTGTTATGGATAGAACGTGTTAATAAAATTTTAGAATTTTTATTATTCTTTTATATTTAAAATACCCGTTATGGAAAGCTTTCACGCATGGAGGAAATGTTTAAAATACCCGAAGAAATATCGTTGTCTCCAGATTACCCTGATAACAAGGCTCTGTTTTCATATGAACCCAAATACCTAGTCCAATTACAATATCAGAATATAAATTTATAAAGATGCCTAATTAAGTAGATAAATACAACATATGATATAGTACCTGGTAAATACATCCGCACCATAAACAACCATCTCGGAAGCTCGTTGTATGATTCCTCCCAATCGCCATATATACTTGCTATCACCCACTGTTTTCCAATCCAGACCTTTCTATATGATTCTTTGTACCCAAAGTGCTGCTCAACTGATCCTTGAAGAACTCTTATAGCGATGGTTGGATCTGTTTTTACCATGGCAAATATGTATTGTACAATGACTTTATAATCGAGCCGACTATGGTCTTGACCAATTGATGTTTGCGCAAAAGTATGGACCATTGTAATGTCTAACCTCCCATATCTACTTCTTTTGTCGATAGGATACACATATCATCCAATCACATCCTTGATCATGTTGAACACATCTCGCATCGTATTTCAATTGGTCGTCCTCTAATATTTTATATTTAACCGTCCAATTGATATTTTACGTCTTAACTGCCATTAGAACAGCTTCCTTATTCTGAAGTTTTTTACCGACTTCGAACTCAGTTGTTGGATCATTGTCAGGTCCCCGTTAACCATAAGAAACATGTGCATTCATTGCATCTGGATTCAACGAGGAGAAGTGGGTTGGACAATCATACCTTTCAGAGATTGTTGGCTGGATCAATGCAATTGATGAACTAGTGAAAGAGTATATTTATGCTTCTTCTTCTGCCTCGGGTAAAACGATCTCTTCATCAGAGAGAACAAGGTTCACATAGAAAGATTCAGCCATTGAGTCCTCTACAGCAGCCCTTCTTTGGTGACTTTCCACCTCTTCTTCTGTTGGACCCACTTGACCCATGTTTTCAGTAGAGTTTGATGCATTTATGCTCCTTTCGAATGTCACGTTTAGATAAATTAAATCATCATACCTCTAATTAAACTTCTTGCTAGATCAGTTGATTGGGTACGTATCTATAGCGTTGTCGGAAGAACTTCTTTCTGTCACGTCAATTAAAATGGCAAAAAGCTCCAACCGATGAATATCCAGATGATTTACATGCCGGTAAACCTCCAAGTCAATCTCCTCATCAATGCGTAGCAAAAACTTGACAAGTTTATCATCGATAAAAAATATTCGACAAAGTAAAATTATTCCAATGCTGATATTGAAAAGTATCGTACCTTTTATGAAAATAGCCATTCTCAACCACCGCAGAGTATTTGTAATATACCTTTTTCACATGTTTAACGCCTCGTTTGCTAGTTACATTCAAAATTAAAATTTTTAAACTGGACAAACAACGCACTTCGTTAGAAAGATAAAAAAAAAAAAAATCAGCAGAGCTAAATATAACAGAACCATCTTTAGCTCTAGTTGTCTCACCATCATAATGAATGGACAATAGACGAAATTGAAACATTTTCTAATTTGATATGACAAATATAAAAGTACGAATTATAGATATATGAGAGTAAGAAGAATTTAGTGTGCGTAGACGTGGAAGAGTGTTATGGGTATTTATAGAACGAGTTGAAGAGGGTTCTGAATTAGGGTTTCTGGGAAGCACCAAAATCGGTCTAAGTTACATCAATTTTCAGCATTAGTAATGTCAAAATCGATGTAGGCTGCACCGATTCTCCTCTAGTTCCTCGATTTTATCCAAAATCGTTGTAACCTACATCGATTATCCCCTAAAACCAAAAAAAAAATTAATTTCAATAAATAATATTTAGATAATTTTTATAGAATATAATGATTTTTTTATTTTATTTAAAAAAAAACCTTATAGATGATGTATCTTATGAGAATTCTTTTATTCTGTGAGAAATGAGAATATAATTTTTTTTAGCTATTCAATTAAAATAATTGGTTGAGATTAAATATATTAATTAAGAAAATTAACCTCATGATATTTAAAAATTGAGTTTTGATGATTAATAAAGATATATAAATATAATTTAAAATTTTATTTAATATATATAGTAGGTTTTATAACCCTTGACAAAGAGGAGTTTGAATCAAGGTAAAGTTAAATTTTAAAGAAATTTCTGGGCGAATAGGGAATTTTTTTAGCTGTCTCATAAAATTACATTAGCAACAAAAAATAGTGAAGGAAGAAGACAAAATAATACCATATTACAAGTCTTATGTCTATAAAAATACGATTTTTTGGAGTATATAAATGCAAAACATCTCTCATTTATAATTTAGCTTTTGAGATTGAATTAGCCACTCTATTTCAATTCTAACATGATATTCAATCGAATATTGTTGACGCACCCACTGATCTATGTTCCTGTTGGTGCAATGAAGTTTACATTGGGTTCCATCACAACTATAGTGGAATATAACTACATTTTGAGATCAACAAGACTATAATCACTGATCCAAGGATAAAGATAAATGAACCTAAACCTGTTTTTTACCCAATGATAAACGAATGAAGCTTCAAACCCGAACTTCCGAAACCTGCTTGTGTTGTTTTGTTGATGCCCCTGAGGGGTTGGTTGAACTTTGAACTATTAAAAAAAAAAGTCAAATGATTTTAAATATATAAGATTATTATACAAGCTAACAATAACTAGAATTTTAATTTTTAATTTTTAATTTTTATATAAATTGAATCAACGATTATATTGTAATTTCAAGTCCCTACAAGAACTTAGCGAATGATTGTTTTTCGTTTCCGCCATAGTGAATAATTTCTGCAAATACTTTTCTTTTTTATTTTTTTTTTAAATTTTTTTTTAGCATGGCCAAAAGATGAAAGATATAAACATACATAAAACGTAAGTTACGTGGCTACATGATATTAGATGCATGGTGAAATTATTATAACGTAGACACTCACTATGATGATGTGAAATAAAGGGACCGTTTTCTGGTTGGATATCATATCCCCGACCATAAATATATTTAGATTTTGATTGGTCATATTATCTTTCAATTCTACACACACTATCCTCTTTTCTGTCAAATTAAAGTTTGTTGCAAATGCCGACATCAACAACATACATGTGCAAAACAGCAAAACTCACCACGTAGACCTAACAATAGTGATGGATATTAATTAAATTAAATTAATCCAGAACCATGTGCATGTTGCAATTCTTTGGTCCCAATTATGACACTCATCGAATACTACTTCTCATCTCCTTATCCTTAATGGACTAATTAGTATTATTAAGTCTCTTCATGGTAATTAGCTTCTTAAACCTTTTTAAAAAATATAAAATTTCTCTTTAAAAAATATCAAACAAAGGACAAGTTATTTAGCACGCCCATAGTAAGAAAACCATGCAAGAGATTGCGCCAAATTCCTTGACGTGGATTTGTACATTTTAAACTAGCTTAAGTTTTTTTTTTTTTTTTTTTTTTTTTTTT
>JASCZI010151353.1:35719-46863 GCA_036250425.1 Stylosanthes scabra
AATGGTTACTTGATATCTTCATAATCATGCCACAGAAATGTAAGGCAACCATACATACAATACAACAATTACGGCCAGCGAAATCAGGATTTCAACACTAAGAGGCCAAAATTTTAGAAGAGAAACGCTTAATCCAGCCACTTTAATTTATATTGGCCAACATTTAGTTAGTTGTTTAGTACTTTTAATCGACAATTTAATTTTATATTTTTAACCAACACTTTTATATATTACTGAGTAACTACTAACAAAAATCATAAATTATATATGCCGATAGCATTATTTTTCTTATAATTAATTTTTCTTTTTGGATTTTACAATATTTTTAGCTTAAATTTTTTTTTATAATTAACTTAGAGAAACATTACCAAGTATTTTTTTGTCAATATTAATCAATTTTTTATTTTTTATACTATTAGAATTTACGGTTTACAATTTATAATTTAATTTTTAAAATTTATAGTTTAAGATGTAGCTAATTTCATATTCTTTAGATATTACATATAAAAATAGGTTTTTTGAATAAATATTAGCTCAAATAATAAATTTTGTTAATTATATAGTATTATTGATTAACTAAAATTAATTATGCCATATATATATATATATATATATATATATATGAAGTTGAAAATTTTGGGGGGATCATGGCTCCTGCTTGCCCCCCTTCCCTCCCCACTGATTATGGCAGATACTAGCGATTGTTTAGCGCGGTTTGAACAATGTGCTGATAAACTTTTTATATTTATGAAAATGATACATTAAGATAATAGATGTTCAATTATAAAATAAATAAAAAATAATAAAAAGCTAAATATTAAAATGCAATTTTTGTTTAAAAAGTTTAATCCAGTTTGGGGCGGTTCCGAACCACCGCTATAATCTCCAAGTTTGAATTATTATATTTGTTTAATGGCGATTTCAATTTGATGTTGAAGTTGACATTTTTTTATTTCGTAGCAATTTCGAAATATCACTAAAAGACTTAAATTTTAAATTCCTGTATAGTGACGATTATTCCAGCCGTTATATAGAATCGCTGCTAAACTGTTTGTCAGAACCCATATAGGCGGCGATTTTGCAAATCGCCACACGTTAAACCTTAAGAGTTGTTAGAGCGTAGAAGAAATGGGTTAGAGATAATTCTCTTTTGTTTTTTATTTTATTTAAATATATTTCTTGAAGCTTTCTTTCATCATCATTCATCAGTCAACACATCATACTTAACATTTTTACACAAGACACTAATTAATTTCACATGTCATCAAAGTGTTTATGTCTAGACATCTAGGAAATCTGATCCAATAATAATTTGTATTGGAGATAGCAACGCCATGCAGGGAATCACGAGAATCAAATCAAATTATTACGAATATATGAAATAGCAGTGACAATAATAATTGAGCATCAATATATGAAATCTGCAAGCAATTAATGGTTTAAAGGTGACGAACGTTTTAGATTACTAAAAACACCTAACTAGCTAATTAAAGGCATTGAGACAAAACACACAACACTATAAAGTAGTATTGTACGTAAGGTTATTATAAAATGCTTTATAATTTTGGACAATTTGCAATCACGTTTTTTTTTACTCTTTCTTACAGAAGTTCTAGCCCAGCAAATTATTGAGAACTAATTTGTTGTTTATCTGAATTTCATGTAAGAGTCTGTTTTTGATAAATGAATTGTTACATATATAAGGCGAAATTCAAATTTCTAACACTTGCTTTAATTCAAGTTAATCACTAGAATGATCCAATTAGTTGCAACCACATCTCTTTGAACTACTAAATTAATAATTTCAATAGTATGTTATGATATCACTTTTCTAAAAAATTTAAACTAATAGGACACAAATCGTTATGGTCTAATATATGTGTATTCAATTTCTTGTTGATAATAAAATGTTATTTAATATTTTCATGTCATGGAAATTAAAGGAGAAAAATACAATAATTACAATTTGATTATTTATTATTTAAACTTGATTAAATACTTAAGAAGTAATAATTTAAAATAAATAAATAAAATTTTTATTGTGAAAATATCGATAGACAGCACAAATGAAGTTCCCCAGTTGTGGTGGCCTTTCGTTTTCCATGTACCCTTTTTTTCAAAAAAAAAAAAATGAGAGTTAATAACTCAAGTTTTTTGAGGAACATGCGAAGAAAAGCATGGTAAGACAATGTGGGATGTTCAACTTGTCTGTTTTGATTTTTGTTTATATTTATTAGAGACACCTAACGTGAAAGCGTCTTTTGAGAAGGAAATGCTATCGGCCTCCTGTAAAGAAAATTATACTCGATCTAGCGTCTCCTAGTCAGCATAATCCAAAAATATTCAATTATCATCGTGGTAAAAATGTGATAGCTGGATAAATATTTCAAAAGGGTGATATTTTAAAAAATATTTTTTCAAAGTGTGACATTCGGATAAATTAGCCCTTAACTTCTTTGCTTATGTACATGTGGAAAGGGATGGCAGTTTGACCTGACCTGTCCCGTTCCGACCTATCCCACCCTGAATGGGGCGGGTTTTTTGGAACGGTTGTATGCATATAGGGCGGGTGTGGGTACTGATAGCCTGCCCTGCGCACCCCATATACATATATACATAATTTATTTTGTTTTTAAAATATTTAATAATATTTAGATGGTTGTTTTGATAATTTTAATTTAAAAAATTCTAAATATATTTTTCTTTTGGTTTAAAACTATTGTATTGTTGTGATATTGCGAATAATTGTATATTATTTATATTTAACTATATTTCTGAAGTATTTATTACATGATAAATAATCTTATTAAGTAATTTAATTTAATTTATTTATATTATAGATATAGGTGGATTGGGATATGAGACAGTATATACCCGTGAATTTGTGTATGAGGCTAAAAATTAAATATTCATAGATTTGAGTTTGCGTATGAATACTTAAATATCCGTTTCAACCTAACCCATTGTCATCCCTACCTGTGAAATGATAGGGGTTGAGATTAAAACGATGATGTTGGTGATGAAAGTCAAGTTATGGTGGTTGACCAGAGATGATAAAATAGGACCGGGAATAAGATGAGTGATTAAGGGTATAATTGAAAATAAAACTTTTGATTAAAAAAATATTAAAGAAAAAAAATTAAAGATAGGTAAATTTATGATGAGGAAACGCTTTTATTATAGACAAAATAAGCAACACTAGGACTAATGATGTGAAGTGATGATGGAGAACAAGTGTAATGACCTTAACCAATGTCACAAAAGAAAGAATGAGCTTTTTAGAGTGAAAGAGGTTTGGATAAAGTTGGGTGTCGGGTGTTCCAAGAAACACTCAAAAGGCTAGTTTTTCAGATTCTTTGGTTTTTATGATGAACAAAATGAAGAACAATGAAGAATAAGTGTAATTATGATTTTCAAAGTCTTAGAGAAATTCTCTAAGATTGTTCAAGAGGCTGGAAAAACTTGAAAGCAGGGATGAGTGACCTAATTATATTAGTTATTTTGAAAAGGAGAAAGGAAAATTTTATGTTGATGTGACATTTTGGACGAGCTTTTTCTAACTCCCAAACTGACCATTTACAAGGGATAAGTGTCAAAAGATGCTTTATGGCTTCTTTTCTCATTTCAAGGAATTTAGCTATATAAGGATAAAAGAGGAGAAGTTGATTTCCACAAGTTAAGGTTAACTCATGACTTGTGACATTAGTTGAAGGAACATCTAATTTGGTTTATTTTTAATTAAATGACTTTCTCTACACCTCAAATTCAACCAATCCACTCTCACCAATTTAGTTCACACAAAAAGAGAAGAGCTCAACTCCTTAGAGTATTTCTTTGGGATCATTCTTTTGGCCCAACATTCATAGGAAAAACTCTATTCTTCTTCCTTAGTTATGTTTAAGGTCATCTTATAATTATTTAAATAAAACCAAATTATATATTTTTTTTTTACAATGACATCCATAACAATTGTGACAAAATTGAATAGTTCGATTTGTTTAATTTTCTCTTAATAATTTGTTGTGTTCTACTACTGCTCCCTGCCAACCAAGACAAAGAAATAATTGTTATAAAACTGAAGCTATAAAAGAGAGAATAAGAGAAAAGCAAGAGAGAAAGCTAGAGAGAGCAAGAGAGAGAATTTCTTATTGATTTCTGAATATGAAAAACTTATGAAATCATAGCCCTATTTATAGTAAAAGATTTACTATTACATGAAAAGGAATGAACGGCTATGATTCATTTACTATGCAACATAGTAACTTGATTAGGAATGGACGGCCATGATTTGTTGGGTTACTATGCAAGTGCATAGTAACCGGCGACTTAGCCGCCCCACTTGCTTATAACAATAATTATATTATGATCACTAGTTTTCAAATTTGGATCCTAAGGAGGCAATACGTATACGGAACAAAGTAGAAGCTCAACGTTATTATATATATTGTGGCATGATGACACTACCAAGTCAAGGTTTAATTTCAGCTCACTTGCAAGTGCATATATTAACTAACATAAATTATATAGATCGACCAAGTTAAAAAGGTTGTTAGACATTGCTAATAACTACTTTGATCTACCGTAAAAATATATATCTTATCTTAATCTTAATCTTATCTTAATAGTATACAATTAAGAAACTCAATTATTAATATGGCGATTGGAAAGTGAATTTAGGAGGCTAAATGCTTAGGTATCGTCAATAGAAAATTTATTTTTTCAATTATTTTAATGGGTGGAATTAACTTTCTATCCGAATTTTTTATTTTTTATGATTATTATTTTAAAGTGTTTATTAATCGTAATTAAAATAATTTTAATTTGAATTTAAAATTTAATTAGAAGTGCTCATTTGAATTTTTATTTTTTAATTATTTTTAACTGTGATACTTCACTAGAATAATTTTAATTTTAATTTAAAATTTTCAATAGCTTCAAATAATATTCCATTTTGGCCGATTTTTGTTTTTTAATTATTTTGAATTGTGATTTTGAACATATGGTTAATGGTTAATGAATACAGTTCTAATTTAAATATTGCAAGTTTGATATGTTATTATAAGATTCAAGATTGTATTTCGGTCAGCCACAATAACAATTTGTATTTTTTATGATTATTATTTTAAAGAGTTCGTTAATTGTAGTTAAAGTAATTTTAAATTGAATTTAAAATTTAAAATTGTAAACATAATGAATTTTTATATATCTTATCTTAATCTTAATGTTAATAATATAAATTGGGAAGCTCAATTGTTGACGTGGTGGCTAGAGAATAATTATAGGGGTTAAATATTTAGGTGTCGTCATTAACTTTTTTTTTAAATTATTTTTAATGGTGATATTTACTCTATTTAAATTTTTAAATTTTAAATATAAGATATGATTACTGAAACAATTAGAAAATATTATAATTTTTAATTAAATTATAAATTTTATCCTTATAAAGTGAGTTGGTTGTTGAGGGATTTTAAATAAAAATTTATATATTTTTTATTTTTTTAATTATTGTGTTTAAAATTTTAACGTTGATACAATTCTCTTAATTGTTGGAGTGGCGGCTAGAGGTTGATTTTAGAGTTCTAAATATTTATGTATCGTCATTAAAATTTTAGTTTTTAATTGTAATAATTAATGATGTTTCAAGTTTCAAATTTCAAATATAAGATATGGTTGTTGAAATAATTATAAAATATTATAATTTTTAATTAAAATTTATCTTTATACAGTGGGTTGGCTGTTGGGAGATTTTAGATAAAATTTATGTGTTTTTTAATTAAATATATTTAAAATTTTAACTTCCAAATATAAAATGCAGTTATCAACATAATTGTAAAATATTTTTTTTATTTACATAAAGGAAGGCGAAGAGAGAGATAAAGAGAGAAGGATGGAGAGAGATGGAGAAGGAAAGACAAAAAGAAAAAGATACGGAGAGAGAAAGTGGAGAAGAGAGGAGGATGCTAAGAAAATAAAGAATAGGGAAGACAAAAGAAAAGAGTGAGGGAGTGAGAGATAGATAAAGAGATATATAGGAAAGAGAAAGGGAGAAATGGAGATAAAGAGAGCAAAGGAGAGGGAGAAGGATAAGAAAAGAGAAAATGAGCAAGAGAAAACGATGAAGAATAATAGGGAGATGGATTAAGAGAGAGAGGCATAAAGAGAGAGGGGAAGAAATGCAGAGAAAGAGAGCGAAGGAAAGGGACAGGAAAAGAGAGAATCGATGAGAGAGCGACGAAAAAGAGATAGGGAGAGAGAAAAAGGCGAGAGATGGATATGGAGAGAGAGAGCATGGGGGAGAGAGTGGAGTAGAGGGAACGAGGAAGAAAAAGGGAGCAAGGGAGATAGTGGAGCAAAGGACGTGAGGCTGATAAAGAAAGAGTAATAGAGGGAGGGAGCGAGAGAAAAAGCGAAGTAGATAGAGAAAGAGTGATAGGGGGAGGGAACGAGGAGAGTAGGAGAGAGAGTAGGGAGAAAATGAAAGAGAAATAAAGAGGGGGAGAGAGAGAGAGAAAGGGGAAGGAACACGAGAGAATGGGGGAGAGATAGGGAGCAATGAGAGAGTGTGTGAAGAGAGAGTGATGTAAAGAATGAGAGAAATAAATATGAAGAGAGAGAAAGGAGAAGGAACAAGATAAAGTGGGGGAGAGATAAGGAACAAAGAGAGAGTGTGTGAAGAGAGAGGGAGGGAGAGAATGAGATAGAGAATGGAAAGGAAAAGAAAAAGAGTGAGGGAGAGGAATAGGGAGAGAAAGAGAAGAGTAGAGAGGAAGGGGAAGAGGGGGAGAAGGAGAAAGAGAGAAATAAAGAATGGGAAAGAGAGGGAAGGAGCAAGGGAGAGAGAGAGAGAGAGAGTAGGAAAGAGTTGTGAGAGAGAGGGAGAGGAAAAGATAACGAGGAGGAGAGACAGATGGAGAGAGAAAAAGAGTGGGAGGGGAAGAGAGAAGATAGAAAGGGGGATTAGGAAAGAGTGAGCGAAGAAAGATTTCATATATTTCAGAGTTGGAGTTCATGATCGTATGTTAATTATATTGATTAAATAATTTTAATGACAATATTATATTAAATTCGATAAATTATTTCTTATAAATCACTATATCTAATTAAATTTAGGGATAACTATATTTTTAGTTACAAAGGTTTGTGGTCAAAATCAATTTGGTCACAACTCTTTTTTCATTGTAAAAATTGTCACCAACACCAACACCAACAACAATCAACAGCAACACAGAACATATAATTTCATAGCAAACATGCAAAGAACAAAAAATTCATAGCCATGGACGGCATAGACCCAGCGAAGCTGACAACTACGTGAACAGAGGCATGGGATGATGAAGGCAGATCTGGACCCAACGAAGCTGACAACCATGAGAACGACGCTAGAGAGACAATAAAGACTGATGAACGACGATGGTGGGACAACAAAAAAGCAGAACGCGGTAGTGAAGTAAGGGAGGCAACGACAGCTTGAAAGGGAAAACGCGTCGAGCTTTCTCTCTCACTCTCTCAAGGGGCGACGGTAGCAATGGTGGTTCTCCTCACCGCCATCATCGTCACCCTGCTTCCTCTCTTCTCCCTTATTTTGTTCTTCAGTCTTTGAGCATGAGTACAAGTAGGGTTTTTAATTTTTATTTTTGATTTTTTTTATGTTTTAAAAAATAAAACAGCAAAGAGAAAATGGTAAAAAGGACAATTTTAGACACAAATCTTATTTTAAAGATCATTTTGACAACGAAAAAAATTCTGATCAAATTGATTTTGACCCAAAACCTTATAACTAAAGGTATAGATATCCCCTAAATTTTAAATTAGAATATAAAGCACGTGCATGGCACGGATTAATTACTAGTAATAACACAAAGTTTATAAATCTCAAATTCCGCACTTCACCTCATGTCGAAAGGGAGTAAAAATCTTAAATGTTTAGTCTCTTATTACGAGATTATATATACAAAGAAAAAATATAAGTATATATTTTTTTAATCAATAAATCAGTCAATAAAAATAAAATATTTGTAATCATTATAACCTAAAACAATCAATAATCAATTATTTTTGTGTATTTTCTTAGAAATAAAATATTTGAAATTTAAATAAATAAAATATTAATTTAAGTTGTTGACTGATGTTGAGTAAATTTTTATTTATTACCTAGTATTGTTGAATAAAAAAAATAGTTAAAAGATAATAAATAAAAGTTATTTGAATAAAATATATTTTTTAATGCTTTTTAAAATTTAAAACTATTTAAATATTTAATTTGATTCGATATTATTTTTAATGTTTAAAATAAATTTAATTTTATCAATTTTTATTAATTTGTGTCAAACAAATATTATTTCTTTCTAATTTCTATCTTTTATCACATAATCATCGTATCATCATTTTAAAAAAATTGATTTATTCTCAACCCAACTAAGAGATAATCATCACACCATAGCATGCATCTTCACTTATCCTCTCTTATCGCTAATCTCCAATAAACAGAAACCTCTCCACCTTCATCACCAAGGACACGACATTCTCTTGTCCCACTGTCGTACCACGACCACACCTCTCACTCCACCACCCCACCTCCATCGTGTCAACATTATCTTCTCGTTTCTCCATAACCACACCTTCCTCACCCTACTCCCAACACACAATTATCTTATGTTATACTTTTTAATTATTAGTTGAATAATCAAATAATATTAGATATATAATGCGTATATAATTATGAATGTTACCTACACAAAATTATTAAATTAAATAATTGTAAGTTATTTTCTCTCCAATACTACTTGTATAAAATATATCCCACAATCTTATCCTAAAGAACGTAAAGTATATATTCCAATCTTGATCTTCGCTTTTTAGACTTTACAATTTGGAATTTGACCGAATTAATTGATAGTTGATTCTGACGAAGTGGGAAAATAGTGTCGAGAGAAGACAGAAACAATTGTTATTTGACATGTTTAATAATTACCATGTGAATAATGTGTATGCATAGATCTGAAACATTAAGAACCGTAACCAAATTTGGTTTCCAGATTTAAAAGTTCATAGAATGTTGTGGTTTCCACGTAAACTTGACAGCATCATGCACATGAGATAATATTGATGACCTATTACCCAATTAAATTAACATGGGTTTTTATGCATGCTCACACTTATTTTAGACTTTTTTTATTATTACTATTATTATGGAGACTCTTATGCTACATTATTTCTGCTAAAAATTTTAAGAAAAATATAAGAAACTAATTTTTAGTTAGTCATTTTAATTGAGTAGTACTGTGTAATCAATAGAATATTAACCAATAATCAACAATTAAAAAAAAATACGGCATACAAAAATTACAGAAAAACTGATCATGCGAAATATTAAGGAACAGATCATCCAAAATAAAAGAGAATGTGTCATAAAAAATTATGGTACTAGCTCAATAATGATGAATGAAATTATTATTGACTGATTATTGGTTAAAAACATTGACTATTAATATTTTCTCTTTTTCATTCTAAAATTATTTTTTTTGAAGATTTAGTATTAATAATTTATGGTTTAAGGAATAATTTATGATTTAAAATTTAAGATAAACAAATTAATTGTTTAAAAAATGTTAATATTGTCGAAAAAAATTGTTTCCTAATTTAAATTTTAAAGTCAATTTTATATTATTTTATAAATAACATATGAGATAGATGGCACGGTATACAACATATGATTCCTTCCATTAAATATTTAAATTTAGGGTGAAGTCTTCCTTTTAGTCTTTTACTATGAAATTTACGAAAAGTTTTTTAAAATAACCCTAATATTTTTTATTAATTTTAATTTTATCCCTAATATTTTTAATTAATCTCAGTTTTATCTTTATTTGTTAAATATTTAAATATCAACAATATTTTTTTTCAAACTTATTATAAAAATATTATTATTGCGAAATAGTTACTCTCCTTTTCAAATCCACTTCTTACTACACGCGCCATCATCATCATCTCTTTCTCCTTTCACTTTGACACCGACGTCACCGTCATAATTTCTATAAAAGCTCATCAAATGTCCTTATATATAAAGAAAGGTAAAGTTATGAAAAAAATCTTAAATATATGTTGACTATAAAAAAAAATTATGCAAAATAAGTGTAAATTTAAAATTATTTTAAAAAATTAAAAGTAAAATTGAATATTTTTTTTTTGAAAAAAAGCACTTTAAGATTCTACTATATAGGGAATAATTTGCGTTTAAGTTATTAATTTATGCTTATTGAGTTTTATTTATTTCACAAAATTAACGATCGATGATTTGTTTTTTGTTTTAGGCTTATGTCGAAATCTCTTACTATAATATAAATTTGAAGACATTTTGAGTATGTAAATAATAACATTTATTGACAAAATTAATTTTAGAATTGGCATTTTTAAAATCTTATTTCAGCGGCATTTTTAAACTTATAAAATAATACACTTAATCCAAATGATAATTTTAATTAATTTTATCAACAAATCATTTATTAAACCCTATAAATATGTTATTAGTGTCTATATTTGTTTATAACGTTAAAAAAAAAATCTAAATAAAGGTATGATATTTTTTCTTTAAAAAAAAAATATTTAGCGGCGGTTAAGATACGAACCGCTGGTAAATCCTTGTCCATTTTGCGGCGGTTTAAAGAAAAATCGCCGCTACTCAATGAGTCGATTTTGTTTTGACAAAAGGTGGTCAACCGCCGCCATATTCATATATATTGCAACGGCTCGTAAATCGCCACTAAACAACCGCCGCTATCTTGAGTTTTGTTGCCGAGGCCAGAAGTGGGGCATATTTGAAGAAATGGACGAAATTGTTGTCTGGAAACAATAATGGGAGTAATTTTATCTCGTAGTTATCCATTTCTTCAAGACTCAAACACTGTTAGTTACACATCCCATTCCCATTTACAAATTGGAGTGAATAGGAACGTAGGATAATACAGCTAGGTATAGCATTATTAAATATGAAAACTTAATTTTGACAGTGAATAATAAAGAGTTATAGTGTTGAGTATATATTGGTATGTGAATACTACGTTTGACATTGAATAAAGTTTTCAACCCTTTTTTTCAGTTTTCAATCTTACCTTATCAAGAAATTTACACTCCCCACCCCCCAACAC
>JASCZI010151354.1:14165-24289 GCA_036250425.1 Stylosanthes scabra
TTTCAATAGTAATTCGGTTTTTGCCCAAAAACTTCTAAATTTTATTTCTAACTTCTTTTCACCATCTATAACCACTTTTATCATATTAAAATTATATTTTTACCATTTCATTAATATTTTTATCCTAGTAATTCTTATTTAGATTGTTTACCCTCTTTTACCACTCTTTTAATTACTAAAATTTACCAAAAGTTACCCGAGTACTAACTAATGGGTTTTAACTCTTTTTCTCCATTCTTTTGGATCTTAAACTTAATTAAATGGTTGCTCCACTCTGCTGTCCAACTTGGACAGATTTGAGTTCTTAAAATGTCTTCACAAATTTTTTTACTTTTAAGTTACCAAAACTTATCACAACTTAACTTAAGTTACCACTATACTTTAAACTCTTTTACCATGATTCTTTTAACTCTTTTTACTCATAAAATCTCTCTTATATTCTGATCTTTCATTCAGCCATCACCATATTCTTGGCTGGAAATTCATTTAAAACTTGTTAAACTAGCCCTTTTTACCACTAAAACTTACTAGCTTGTTTTAAACTTTTACCATACTCTTTAATCTCTTTTTGGCCATTTCTTTTAGGCGTTACAAGGCCAAAACTTTAATAATTCCTTGCTGGAACCACTCGGCCAGCAGCTTTAAAAATGGTAGAGCTTTCCAAAAATTACAAACAAGCTAGATTTAGAAGCTTAAAGGCCAAGTAACACAAGATCTTGCACAATAGCACGTAAATCATGCACAAAAGCATCACAAATAAATCAAGAACATCATAAATTCCAGCCAAGCTTCATCCATAATTTAGAAACATTCAAGGAAGCAATCAATCACCCATGGCTTCTAAACTACAAACCTAACCCCTTACTCTTTTGAGCTTGAACTCTTGTGTGATCTTGAGATGTTTAATCACCACCAAAAACACCTTGTAGTTTGGCTTTGTTTTCTTTGAGTTTTCTTGAGTTTTCTTTCCTTGAAGCCCTACGGTTCTTGGCTGAAGCTTAGAGGAGTGTTTGGAGATGTGTTTTGAGTGTCTAAATGTGTTGGAAACTTGGTTAAAAATTGAAGTTTACAAGGGTGGTACTTGATGAC
Organism: Stylosanthes scabra; assembly: GCA_036250425.1. Lineage (NCBI taxonomy): Eukaryota > Viridiplantae > Streptophyta > Magnoliopsida > Fabales > Fabaceae > Stylosanthes > Stylosanthes scabra. The sequence goes on from JASCZI010151354.1 coordinate 15,255, forward strand.
TTGTGACCGAATTACTAAGGGCATTTTGGTCCAAGTTTTATGATTTTTATCTCATCTAATTTGGATGAGATTAAATCTAATTTAGCACATGGTTAATTGAATGTAGAATGGGGGAGGTGTCCGAATTCTAATGATGAGGGAGCCAAAAGATTATCTCAAAAAAATACTAAGGGATAATATCAAATTTTTGGATTAAAGAAAATAAATAAGTTTTGGATAATTACTACCTAATTTAACCACATGGTAAATTGAATTTATCACAAAGTAATGATGAGATTCTTAAGGGATAGGACCGGCCATGTGAGGGGGTATTGGAGATAATTATCTAATTTTTTTATCTCTAGGTAATTAGGAAGGTAATTACTAAGTTAACCACTTCCGGTTCAAGGAATAAAAGAATTATTGAAACCAAGTGGTTTGATCAATTCTAAGGTAGGACATACTTTAAATATGTGTCCCCAAGCTTAGATAAAAAATTTGATGATGATCTGATGAGAATTCTATCGAAAACCGATCGTTTTCGCCCATACCGATTTTTACAGACCGTTAAAAATGAACCATCAAACCGGCTAATTAAAACTTAATAAAACTATCCTAGGACAACTAATTCCTCTTTTGTGGGCAAAATTCTCTATCCATAGAGACCAGTTTCGCGAATTCCCAAAAACCGGGTCTCCATGGGCATTTTGGTAATTTGCCACAAAAAGTTCGCGAAAAACTCGCGACCGCGAAATTTTTTATTTTTGCTTTGGCTTTGCCCCGGAATTTAGGCAAACTTTTGTTCTGGCCACTTTTGAGATTTTACTCTGCAAACTCTGTAGAATTTATTTTCCGTTTTCTGTTGAAAACGAGATTCCACCATGACCTTTCTATATTAAAGCGGAAATAACTCGAGCTACAGAGCTCCAATTGACGCGGTTCCCATTTCATTAGAAAGCTAAGATAGGGATTTTACACTATCTTCACAGGATTACCCTCTTCTACCTTCATACAAATCTTGGGATCTGATGGGGAGTGATGCATTGCCTTATATACTTGGAGAACCAAGCACTCATCATGAATTATAAGCATTAATTCACCACTCTCCATGTCAATCAAAGCTCTTGAAGTGGCAAGGAAGGGTCTTCCCAAGATCAGAGGGTTTGCAACATTCTCTTCCATGTCAAGAATTACAAAATCAAAGAATTTACCAATCTTGACTAATACATTCTCAACCACTCCATTGGCATATCTCATAGATTTGTCAGCCATTTGTAAGGTAACTCTAGTAGGCTTCATCTCTTTAATCTCAAGCTTCTTCATAAGAGAGAGTGGCATTAGATTAATACTAGAGCCAAGATCACATAACACTCTCTCAAATGTAGAATTCCCAATAGTGCAAGGGATCTGAAAGCTACCTGGATCTTTCTTTTTAGTGGGTAAGTTGGTTTGAATGAGTGAGCTACATTCCTTTGTCATCACTACTGTGTCACCTGTTCTTTTCTTTAATAGAAGCTCCTTCAATGAGTGAACATAGGTGGGTATCTTTCTTAAATTCTTCAATAGCGGGACATTAACCTCTAAGCAAGAAAATACTTTCAAGAACTTAGAGAGTGGCTTAGGTTTTCCACTAGAAGGTTTCGGCCTAGGGAGACGAATTGTTGTTGTCTCTTTTTCGGCTTGACCACCTGCTTCTTAGTTGGGGTTTCTTCTACCATCATCACACTAATAGCTTTGCATTTCCCCTTTGGGTTTACCTCTGTATCACTGGGAAAAGTGTTTGGTGATCTAGTGGCTAGCTGCTTTGCTAGTTGACTGACTTGAGTCTCTAAATTTTGGATGGACTCTCCTTGGTTCTTGAAGTTGAACCTTGTTTCCTCCATGTAAGTGTTGGTATTGATGGTCAGTTTTGTCAAGGCTTCTTCATGATGACTCAGTTGCTTCGGGGGAGGTTGAGGTGAAGGGAATGGTGGTTGTCTTTGAGAATTGTGGTTGTTCCATTGCCCTTGATTGCCTCCCCAACTGAAATTGGGATGATTCCTCCAACCGGGATTATAGGTGTTGGAGTGGGGATCATTATATGGAGGTCTTGGTTGATTACCCATATAATTCACTTGTACAATTGAAGATTGATCATCTTGAACTAGACTGCAATTGTGATTCTCGTGAGGGCCACGACAAAGGCCACACAAAATCTGAGTACCCACCGCTGCAGCTTCTAGTTTTTCTAGCTTCTTATTCATAGTACTCAGTTGGGCCATTAGAGCATTGACTGTTTCCACTTCCATGACACCTTTCCTCACTGTGTTCCTCTCAGAGGTGTTCATATATTGATTTTTAGCAATCAGCTCTATCAATGCAAGAGCTTCCGCAGTTGTCTTTGTTTGCAAGGAACCACCTGCAGAGGAATCAATTAAGATCCTTGAAGTTGAAGTCAATCCGTCATAGAAGGTTTGCAGTTGTAACCACTCGGGAAAGACATCGCTGGGACATCTTCTAATCATTTCTTTGTATCTTTTCCAAGCTTCACACAAAGATTTACCATCCTTCTGAGCAAAGGATTGGATGTCATGCCTAAGCTTTGCAAGCTTCTGAGGGGGAAAGAAATTGGAGAGGAATTTACTGACCAAATCGTCCTAAGTAGTGATGCTACCAAGAGGTTGAGAGTGCAACCACTGTTTCGCTTTATCCCTCAAAGAAAACGGGAAAAGTCTTAGCTTGATGGCATCGCTAGAGATGCCATTACACTTCAGTGTATCACAGAGATGCAAAAAGGTGGATATATGCAAGTCCGGATCCTCGTGTGAATTGCCATAGAATTGTTCTTGTTGTACAAGCTGAATCAAATAAGGTTTCAGCTCAAAGTTGTTGGCATCAACAGCTGGCCTGACTATGCTACTGCCGCAGCTGACAGTAGTGGGAACAGAATATTTTCCCAAAATTTTCTGCTGAGTTCCTTCGTCAGCCATATTATCAAAGACTTCTTCGAAAGCTTCCTCAGAAGAACCTTCTTGAGCCTGCTTGGATTGTTTCCTGAGTTTGCGTAAGGTCCGCTTAATCTCAGGATCAAAGTTCAAGATCTGTTTGTCCTTGTTGCCCTGCATACACAAGTAACCAAACAAACAAATCAAGTGGGAGCTTCCAACGTCAAAGTGAAGGAAGTCCCAAATTAGTAAATAAAAAAGAAAAAGAGTCTAAGTTAGAGAACCAATTAATACTATATTGTTAATCTGATTAATCCCCGACAATGGCGCCAAAAACTTGATTCCCGAAATCCTTGCGGAATTTCGAAACTTCCCACCGGCAAGTGTACCAGATCATATCAAGTAATAAAAGTGAGTAAGAGTTATCATCCCATGAGGATTAATGGATTAAGCAATAATGACTAATCAATTCTCTAACGGTGCGACTAGGTATCCATAAAAAACTTTCCATATTTCAGCCATAACTTACAAAATTTAAAATAATTCAAATATATAATTACAAAAAACACTCTTAAAGATTTAATGTCTTATTTATTCTCTCTCCAATATTTAAAATAGCTAATTTAAAAATTTTAAAAATCAGTTACATAGATCTAAAAATTAAAATCACAACAAAATAAAATTAAAAAATACAAAATAAAAACTGAAACAAAAGCGGCTTTTAATTTGTACAATGTTGAATTGGAGTGCATCATATATATATATATATATATAGGATGATTTTAGATGTGTTTAAAAAGTATTTTGTTTTCTATAATATTATTTTAGATGTGTTTAATATAGTTTTAGTATGCTTTAAAATTTTCATGACACATCCAAAATAATATAATTGTATATAAAATAAATTAAAAACACATCTAAAATTTATAATTTTTATAATCCAGATAATCAAAATACATCTAAAATAATATATTTATATACAAAATAAATTATAAACACATTCTAAATTCAAGGTATGAAATCTAAAAAATAAAACCTAAAAATCAAGGTATGAAAGCTTACGTTAGTATTGTAGCCAACATGGAAAAGACGAAAAAAATGAGAATGGACTATAAATGAAGATGAATCTTCCTTATACCCATTGGTGCCATCATAATTTGAGTAGATATAGATTGAATAACAGAGAGTGACCAGAAAAAAAAATAGAGAAGAGAAAAAAATTCATAAAGAAAAGAGAGATGAAGAAAGAAGAAAGATCTAAACGTGATTATGAAGAAAAATATGGTAGTTTTAAATTTGAAGATAACGTAATTCAAAGAAAAATTAGATAGGTAGTTAAAAAGATAAATATTCAAATTAAAATATTTAAATTAAATATGACTAAAATATGATTCCTTAAAAATAGAAAGATAAATAATTGAAACTAAGAAGCAGTATACAATTGCAAATAGTACTCTCCAATAGTCTTATCAGAAAACCGATAAGAGACAGTAATTTATGATAGACTATTATTATATTATTAGATTAAAATTAGCTTTATTTTTGGATATGTCTCCTATTTATTAGGAAAATAAATAAAAAATTTAAAATAAATTAGAATTTAAGTATTTTGGATGACTTATGGATACTATTTTATGAATACGTAACTTTATTCATTTTCTAATTAGACAAAATTAATTATCAAGTGATGGTGAATCAGAATCAAATCTAATCTATTAAAATCATGCAAAATCAATCAAAATCTCACAAAATCAATGAATTCAAAACTTGGACAACAAACAATTAATTAAGAATAATTCAATAATAATGAAGGACAAGCCAAGAATTAAGAGATATTCACCTAAACACAACCCTAATTCAAATAATCAAGTTACTTCTCATGCAAGCAATCATCAAATCACAAAGAACCCTAATTAACTAAACCTAATCTCTTAGTAATTTAGTTTCTCCTAATTCAATTAATTATTAATCTCTTAATTAATCAAAAGATTAGAAGATGAAGAACAATCCTGATTCGGTTGATATGAAATTCAAAAGTAATTTTAGATTGAATTTTATGTCACTTATTTAACCTAATTCTAATCCAATTGAATATCACACAACAATTGCACAATTCACCAATTCCTTATTTCTAATTCACTGGTTAATTATGAAGAACAATTCTCTAACACAATCAATCTAGGTTTCTCTCAAAAGCACTAAATTGAAAGCAAGGAAGTAAATTACCTCTCGTTAGTTTAATTCCTGAAAGTTAAGAACAGAGAAATTAATCTATGATAGATGAACTTGCAATAGAAGAAAACTTGAAATTAAATTATGGATCCATGCTTGGGATGAACAGAGCCCTCATCCCTAGGCTTGATCGTGTTTAGTTGCTTATAACATTGAACAAACCAACAGAAAAGATAAAAGAAGACATGAATCCTAAATCCTAATTATGTAGAGAAAACGTGGTGAGAAAAATAGTTCTGTAATGTGATAGAATGCTCTTAAACCTAAAAACTAAGCTATATATAATAACTACTAAACCCTAATTGATTACATTTATTGATTGAGACAAAAATTCTGCAGAATTTTAGATTGGGATTGAGTGAACCACGTGCCTTGTCTTGGTGAGAAGAGAGACCTCACGTTTGGGACATGACATGGGCCAAATGTGACTTGTTCTTGAGTTTGGCAAGCTTTCCCAAGTTTGCCTTGAGTCCATGGATGTCATGTTTGGCTAAATGAATGGTGAAGGCCAAACTTGATATGATCTTGCTTTGGTGGAGACTTGGTCCTTGGCTCATGGGTGGGTCACGTTTGGGACTTGGCATGCACCAAGCCCAAACGTGGCTTGAGTGTTGATTTTGGGAGGTCTTGGGACTTTGCAGTGAGTCACGTTTGGGCCATGTCAGAGACATAGGCCAAACGTGACCTTGATGTTGCCTTGGGGGTGCTTGGGCTCTCTGTAACTTGACTCAAGCTTCCTCCGTTCTCTACTTTTTTCTTCTTCTTCTTCTGTTTCTTCATGATTTCTTTGTAAATATATAACAAATACTCAAGATACTAATTGATGGAGAATTAAGCTAAATTACTTGAGTATTAAGTTAGATATCTACTAAATACACATGAAATTAGGGTCTAAAACCATGAAAGATGCACACGCATCAAACTCGTTAACAGTCGAACCTATTTCTTATGTTCAAGCTCGATTCACTGAAAGCTCACGAGCTAGTTCAAACTCACGAGTTAGCTCTGATTCTCCAGCTTAGAATTTAACTCTTTTTATATACTTTTTAAAGAAAAATAATGAAGGACAGAGGAATTAAAAGAGTTTTGAACTAATAAAATAGTAAAACCTGATATTTGATTAGTCTTTCTCTTTCTTTCATTGAATTGATGATGCAACTAATATAATATTTTGATTCAGATGTAAACCTTTTTTTTGAGAAGTGCATTCAAAATAGTAGCATTGGCGGTTGAAATAAGACTTATTAATTTTTGAAAGAGTTAGAACGAAGACAAAATTTTGCTCACCTTCAATGATTAGAATTCATTTTGGCTGGAATCTGGCATTGGATCATAAAAACATTGCTTAGCAACTGAAACCTGGTATTGAACAAAAAATATTGAATTAGAGTAATGGATTAAAACTTGTTATTTGGATCAAATCATGCAATTTTCAACAAATATGAGTCATTTTTACACTACTTTAATGTTTTAAGAATAGTAGATAGATGCATTACTTTTTTTTTCACAATTTGAATTAGCTTTTTTAAGATTGAGTATGAATGCTAAAATGAATCATGCAAAATTTGGTTCTTAGCACCTGGCAATGAAAAGAAAATATTGAATCAGAGGAATGAGGATGAAAAATGAAGTTTTGACCCATTTCTTTAGGTATATATAGAAGGTAAGAGAGAGATATAAAGGAGGAAAAATGAAGGAGGTAAAATTGAGAATAATGAATAGCAAATTCAATTTAAAATTGAAATTTTATTATATTTTAATGTTTTGTTGTTTTTCTATCAGGTTATTTGGTGGCAATCCGTGTGGTCAGCTTTATTAGCCATGGAGATTGGTGACAATCCTTGGAACAATCCTTTTCAACCATTCAGATTTGCTGTTGAAACAAATTATTTTTATTTTTTTGCTTAGAGAAAGAAGAGTACATCTATAATCCGGCAGATAAAGAAGGAAGAGAATATGTAAGATCGGCGAATAAAAGACTTGCATCCCAATCTGCCACGATTTTACTTTTTCATTGTAAAAAGCATCTTATTCTTATTTTTTATAATTCTTTTAAGCCACAGATGTCATGTTATGATTGGCTGAATAAATAAAGTGTCAAACTATGGGGGTGCTTGATTACTGTGTTGGACTTTATCCTTCTAATTTTAAAATGATGTTGCTCAATTAATAACATCAGTCATGAGAAAATAATTAAAATTTATTCTCAATTATTTTTTTTTTAACATTCTTATTCTTCTAATATAAATTATAAAAAAAAAAATATTCTTCTAATATATCTTAGGTAGGTGAGATTATGCTAGCTTCTCATCATCTCATATTAGAATTTGAATTTAAAACTAGTTATTATGAGAAAAAAAAAGTATGTAACTACTCTAATCTATCAACTTTTTTACTCGACTATTGTTTAAAGAAAACTTTAGAATATCTGCTTAAAAAAAAGTAAAATAAAATTGTGTGTGGTTTGAGCCAAATATTTTAATAAGTAATATTGGTCAGATAACTTAATATTATTTTCATTGTATTTAAATCAATTCTAAGTACTAACTCATTCTTTTATTTGTCACAAAAACTATTGGTTGCTAGCATTTTCCTTGTTGATATATGCATGCCAAATTTATCTTAACTACTTTTGCAAAATTTTTGAACCAAAACTATATAAATTTTACAAATGGCCCAGATTACATATAAACATTTGTGCAATAATGAAGAAAACTCTTGGATTTGACTGATTATTAATAATTTGTAAGGACATTTGATAGAGCAAAAGCTGATGATGAATTCTTGAGGGGGGGAGAATGAGAATCACATCATTCAAACTAAATTACTGTTGCTATAAAAAGTGATCCATGTTGAATTGCTGATAGTAGAAGGTGAGCACTGACTATGGAAAAAGAGATGCTTTATTAGAGAGAGTAGAGTGTAGTCAAACTCTTGAGTGGATGGGGAATGCGAAAGGGGATGTGACTCCATGACCCTCAATGCAAGTTTTAGATAATATTCATCCCAATCAAAATGTTAACTCTCCTTCTCTCAAGCTATTGTGTTTCTCATAAATTATTTTTAAATGAAAAAAGAATTAGGTGTTATTTATGTGTATGGGTGAATGAGATGTTATAATTGAAAGTGGATATTTAGCTTTGTAACTCTGTTAGACAGTTGATTTATCTAAAGTCCCACATCAATTGGAGAGGGGAACGAAACATGTCTTATAAGAATCTAGATACATATCCCTAGCATGACGCGTTTTGATGGGTGTGCGTCTCATTAAAAGCAAATTTGTGAGGCTGGGTGAGCGTGGGAGACCCACAAAGGGGTCAACATCCCTACTAGCCAAAGCTGATAATATTGTGCTAGCGGCCTGGGCACAATTTATATCTCATTGTACACATGCAAAATGTAGTCGCGTGTTGATTTTTCATTCAACATGTGGTTGTGTTGGTTTTTTATCCAACAGGCAAGTTGCGTGTTGACTCAGTCCTTCTAACTTTTACGCGCATGCAATTACATTTCTTTCTCCCATTTAAATCCATAACACAAATACTAGTTTCATTTTAAAAAGAATAAGCTTGTGTTTAGAAATATTAAGTTAAATGTACAATTTTTCTTATCAATTAAGTTTAATTAGATTAGATAATAAAATTTGAGTGAATAAATGTCTTAGAATTAAGATTAGGTGTACATAACTCAACCTAAAAAATTAGCACATGTGGTTAGAGATACTTTAAACTTATATGCTTTCAAGAGATCATATTTTTTTAGTAGTGAGACTTGTAACGTGTTACATGTCCATTTTTTTTGTTATTATATGTTATTTGTCTTTAATTTTAGAGAGGAATAATCGATCCAGAATGGACCCATTAGATTGATTGTTTTTTTTTTTTTTTTTTTTTTTTTTTT
>JASCZI010151354.1:42438-54922 GCA_036250425.1 Stylosanthes scabra
AATAAAGGGAAAATGGCCCCCTTAAGTTTAAAAAATTAATAACAAAGTCTTCGTAATTTTGATTTTGTCTCTCCAAAAAATTATACTTTGGCTCCTTTATTAAAACAAAATAATTTTATAGATATATGTATTATGTATTTATGAATAGATACATGTATTATTTAAATTAATTTTAAATTATATTTTATATTTAAATATTATTTTATATATTAATAACTGATTTGGTAGTTAATTTTTTTTTATAAACCTAACCTATCAAATTTTATATAAATGAGTAATTTTTGTATATATCTATTATTAGTTGATAAATATATTGTTAAATCACCTTAATATCACTGTAAAATAATTTAAAATATATAATAAAATTATCAAAAATCAATTTTTTAAGTCTTAAAAAAATTTGGCCCGTCTAAAAAACAGCATAGCTTCGCCACTGTTATATATATATATATATATATATATATTATCCAATAAAAATATGCTAATTAACTGAGTGTTAATGTGCCTCTGCTAGTCCTATTAGGGTTTTTTTTTTTTGGATTTTCTCGTGTGTCCTAATAGTGTTCTTCTAGTGTTTTGTTAGCATTTTATCTTGTGCCCTAATAGGATTTTCGATCTTGTCGTGCTCTATTAGAGTTTCTCAAACTTATTTGGAGTATTCATCTCAATAGGCTTATTGGAAAACTCTTTATCGATAAATCAGTTTCATCTCGGACAATGGAGGCTGATTTTAAGATAATTTGGAGTCGACCTAATAATTTTTCTGCAATAATTCTCTCTCAATTTACTGAGGTGGAGGGCGTCAGCAATCAATTGGTGCCCAAAATGATATGAGAGTGTTTTCCAAGAATTTTCAGGGTTTGGAGAGACCATGATATTCCATAAACCGAAAGGGATTTGTATCTCCTACTCTCCCGAGAATGGTTTTATCTGTGAAACCAATAATCAATCTCGAACGGTGGAACTTAAATTGATTTCTTGTGGTTTTGGTAAATGGTTCTACGTAATCCTACCGGTACTACGGTCTACAGAAAGATATCCATGACTGTCTCCCAGTGCGCCAACACATGTTTGAAACCGTATCTTTTCCAATTGATTCTTGTCTTCGTCATCGAGATCAACCTTAAATTTCAAAGATATCACATTTCTTAGTTTTCTTTTTTAATATTTTCTCTCCAAGTTTATTTAATATTTTCATCTTTAATTTTTGTGAAGATCTCACTTTCTCTTGCTTTGGTTCTCTAAGTTAAACTCAACTCATATGTATTTATTTTTCCTATTCAGTTAAATGAAATACAACTATCTTTAATAATTAAAAAAACAATAATTATACACAACCAAGCATTTTAACCAATCAAGTCCAATCAAGCTTCTCTCTTCCACGCGCTTTTTCCCGTTTCTATTAGCGCTTTCTTTTCTTCTCCTATGCACAGGAAGAAGACGACAGCAGCAACAAAAACGATGATAGTGGCGATGACGGCAATGATGAGGAGAAGAACGACGACGATCATGATGCCATTGACGAGGAAAAAGAAAGATAATATAGTGAGAAAGAAAGAAGATGAAGATGAGCAAAACAGAGGAGGAAGAGAAGGAGAAGAAGATGATGATAATGATAACAACATTGAAATTAGAGAAGAATAGGAAGAAAAAAAAACACAGAGGAAGAGGAGGATGAGGAAGAATGCAGAGAAGAAGAAGAAAGAAGAAAAGCAAAGAAAATCCATTTCTGTTTCAAATCAAAATCCGTTTCTACTTTTATTCAAAATCCGTTTATATTTTCATGAAAATCTAATTCAATTTTTATATATGAAAATCCGTTTCTGTTTTAATTCAAAATCCGTTTCTACTTTAATTCAAAATCTGTTTCTGTTTTCATCGAAATCCAATTCAATTTTTAATTCAAAATCCGTTTTTGTTTTCATTCAAAATCCGTTTCTGTTTTCCTGAATATCCAATTCAATTTTTTATATGAAAATCTGTTTCTGTTTTAATTCAAAATCTATTTCTTCTTGTCTTCAAAATATGTTTATGTTTTTCTAGAATATATTTTTCATCAACAACAACAATAATAACAACAACAACACCACCACCATCAACAGCAACAATGTAGGAGGAGGATGAGGAGGAAGAAGAAGATGAAAAAGAAGAGGACGAAAAAGAGGAAGAAGACGACAACGACGACGATGACAATGATGACGGCAACAATAACAACGATGGCGACAACAACAGGAAGAAGAAGGAGAAGGAGGAAGAGGACGCGTTGCAGCAGTTACGGATAAGAAGAAGAAGAAGCGGGTGCGCGCGCGTGTTTCCACGTTCTTTATGTGGGAGTGGTTATTTTTTTTTTTGTTGGATTTGGTTGGGTAAATATTTGGATGTGTAGCATTACTGAAAAAAATAACTTAGTGCTAATTGAGAGATCATGTAACATTATTTGTTTTTTCAACTTATACGAATATTCTCTCCATAATTAATATATCTCTCTAACTCTAACAACAGCATGTGTGATATATAGTAATATAGTATCCTGAGGAAGCAACACACTCTCTCTCTCTCCCTTCATTTCTCTGGTTTTTGAAGTTGAAGTGTTGCAGCATAGAGGGCCACCGCCCCAACCCTACAACAGCGGTGGCCCTCCTCCTTATCTCTCCCTTTTCTTGCTTTCTTTTTTCATTTACCTTTCTACTTTCTTTTTTTCTTATCCACCAATATCCACAACTCAAGCTTCTTATCACCTTCATTCCTTTACTCTGTCACTTCCAGATCCGACCACCATCTCCTCCACCATCACTGTCCTTTCTTCTGGCATCTTCTTTCCTTCTTCTTTCCTTTCGTTTTGTTTTTTTTCTTCTATTTAGTTTTCTGTTATGGTAGATTCAGATCTGAGATCCAGATCTGGATTTACAATAACCCTTTATGTGGTCCTGCTTTCTCCTTTTGTGGTGCTTTTAACTCATTCTATAGATGATGTTGGTATGAAGATTTGGGAAGATCGTCATGGGGACATAATTTTAGTTAAAGCTTCAGTTTTGAGAAATTTTCTGTTTTACAAAGAGAAGAAGAAAATGTATCCATACTTGTTGCAGCACGTCCGTATTCGTAAAGAGACAAAGGGGATCCAGATGTATCTCTATCTCTACCCGTTAAGATTTTCAGTAATCGAATGTGCGCCTCCTATCAGACCATAGTTCAACATATTAGATATGTATTTTCTTATTTTCAATGTAATCTTGAGATTTTCTACTGTAAGTGTCGTTTGGCTTTATCTAATTAAAATTATGTTCACTTTCAAAAAAAAAAAAAAAAAAACAACAACAGCAGGTGTGATCCATGCATGATCCATCGCCTTCACTCCAGCAACTAAAATCTTCTCTTCCCAAAAGTTGGAGGCATAAGGAGGGTACGACGAAAAGAGTTGCAGTGGAGATTATTAGGTTTTAGGTTTGAAAGTTTAAGGTAAAAAGGAATCAATATCTCATAAATAATAAATTAATTATATGAATATCTCAATCTCAACCTTAGAGTGGTACAAAGAGTTTGTACATTAATGTTGATCCATGTTAACTTGTCTCAGCTAAATTTGTTTCTTGTTATAACAAATTGTGGATGTAAGTTACTGTTTCCATGTCTCCTATAAAACACAATTATTAACCACCCTGTCAACTCTTGCTAGACGAGAATTTTGAATTTTCAATGTCACGCGCTGTTCTTCTCTTCTTTCCTGTTTTTTGACTTTTTATTTTATTTTATTTTTTTCTTTATCGTTGACACTGACTAACTGTTAATTCAATTTGGTTAGTCTTCTTGCAAAGAAAATTTGAAAAACATATACTAGCAAGTAGCAAAGCTTTGGTGACGACAAAAAAACCTTTTTTTTAATACTTAATTTTCGGTTCTCACAAAGTTAACATATTTAATAGAGATTATTATTTTATTTTTCTATTGATAATTTGTCATCTCTCAAATTTAATTTTCACATTATTTTAATCAATTTTTTTAAAACTAACTTATGTATAATTTTGAAATTATTTCTATTTTTATATTTTACTATTTATCTTATTTAAATTAGCTACCAAAAATATATACATATGTTTCATTAGTATTGTAAAACAATACAAATTGTAGTCATTTAAATCAAGTAGAATTAAATTGAACAATAAAATAAAATTAATATAATCTATATGAAAAATTATATTTGCACACTAAAATCAGCTACTATATATATAATTTTATCATTTTTAATGTGTATTATAGTGATTGATTTTAGTGACTAATTTTGATGCAAATAAAATAATTCAATTTATATTAATTATACTTTTTAAATTAATCCAAACTATTTCAAAATACATTTTTTTAATTATCCAACACAATAAGTAACAAAAATATATTCTTTATGGGAGATGCGCATACACAATTTCCACCATAATATAAATAAACAAGATAACTAATAAAATATAAAAAAAGAAATAATTTTAAAATTTCCATATATGTGTAAATTTTTATTTAGAAAAAAAAAATTGATGATTTTAACGCAAACATATTATGAAGAAGGAATTTGAGAAGGACGCGGTAGAAGAGGAGAGTGGTGCAGCCATTTTATTGGATTCGGTTAATGTGTTGTGGAGTGAGGAGTGAGGATTCAGACGTAAGCGTTAAAGAAGGAAGAGAAAGAAATGATCACTGTTCACGTGCACGCGAGTGTGTAAGTGTAACAGGATAACGTGATTATTAATAACTTTAGACCATCTATCACATCTCTTAGATTTCAATATCCTCTTCTTCCCCCTTTCTTTTTTCTCTTTTCCCTTCTATAAATCATTACACTTTTATCAAAAAGAAAAAAACCTCCAATAATAAATTAATATTCTAAAGTATAAAAATATTAACATTTTCATTGCATCGATGAATAGAGATAATTTACTTTAATAATCAACAAAAAAGCATATTTTTTATATAATAAATTATTTCTTTCGAACACCTTTTTATCAAAAAATGAATATTTTTTTAATTTTTAAAATAGTGAGTTACTCAATTCTTCTGTCCCTTTCCATCTCCCATAGCCCCTCTCTTTTTTCCCATCAAATAAATCCAATCACAACCATATCATAGCTGTCATTAGTTTTCTTTTTTTTTAAAAAGAAAAAAATATTAATGCATCAAAAAGTGTAATTTATGAAAAAGTTATTATAATAATCTATTCAATTCGTTAACTAAATACACAATCTAGATTAAATCATTACTTAAGTGCAAGTGGTTTGCTTTGATTACTTAATGGTAATTGTTTAATTGTTACATTCTATGTGCCGGTGCTGTTGTAATATAGAATCTAGATAGATTGAAAATGAATGAAAACTAAAGTAAAAATGAAAATTAATATGTGGAATTAAAATATTTATTTTATGAAGAGAGTTTTTGTAAGAGTAAATAATTCTTTACTTTTAAATAACTATTATGATTTGATAAAACCTATGCACTAAAAAAAATTATTTAATTTAAGCAGCTATCCAATTATTAAAACAATAATCACTCATAGATCATTTAGTAAAATTCAATCACAATAAAATAGTTGACAAGCATATGGATATCAAACATAACAAAAACAAATTATTATGTTAGGTTGATTTTTTTTTTTTTTACAGTATAAAAAGAGGTAGCTATCATTCATAAATAGGACTCGAAACGTTCAAAAGAGCGAAATTACAAATAAAATTCGGGGCATTTTTCATTCATATTATATTTAAATTGGTAAGAGTTAATTGAGCCAATTTATAAGCTACCTAAAAAATAGGATTACCATAATTGAAAATTTTAAAAAAAAAAAAAGTGTGTTGAAGTCCAAAAAACCCATATAAATTAAATTAATAAATCAAATGTTATATATTAGTAAGATAATGACATATCAGCAGAGACAAAATCCAGCCAGAAAAACCACCACAACGATTCATGGGACCCTTCCCCAGTTTCTATTGTTGATCTTCTTCTGCCAACACTATCAAAGAATCAAACATCTCAACATTCGTATCAATGAGATGGAAACTCTGAAAGCAATTTTGACAAGAAATGCCAATCCATGCTTGGAACAACTCTCCTGTTATAAATAATTTTGTTCAGGGTATGGAGTCATTATACAAGGAATATAATTAATGGTTCTTGCAACTTGTAACAATGGTTTTAACCAGGTTTGGCATGAAAACATTGGCCATAAATTTGTAATATTGGTTGCTTCATTTACATGATTTGGACTTAAAATTACTCTAGATAATTTAAAAAAAATTATATATTATTTTAATTAATTTCTTTTTCAAAAATATTATGTATAAATGCGTTATTTGTATTAATGTTTAAGTAAGAGAGTTAGTCCTATATTTTTTAGAATAAAGAAAAGTAAAATGTTTATAAGATAAAATACTCATTTATTTAACATCTTAAGATTTTGAGTTGGATTGATATTTTCTCATTTTATATTCTCTCGCTTAACGCATGCCTCAACAATTTGTTTTAATTATTTTATTATATATTTTGTATTTTAAATATATTAGGAAATTATACGGACCAAAATTTTTATAAATTTATGGATATTTCTTGATAATCGTTGTATTCAAGCCACGTGTGATATGTACTACATCAATGGTATTTGATGACATGATCGTGGGTAGATGTTTCTTTTTCTAGATACAAAATATATGTACCAAAATAATAAGAGCCCAAATATATTTTCTACAATAAGTGACTTTTTTTTTTATGTATACATAATAGGAGTATTTTTCGTTTTTGAAAGAAAAATTTATAGGTATTCTTTGATAAGAAATAAGTGAATGAAAAAATTTATAATGACAGAATTGTTCATCTCACGATATAAACTTAAATTGGTTAAAAAGTTTACTAAAAACTTAATGAACAAATAAAATAAAATAATTTTTTTGGAATAAATTAGTCGAATGAATACTTTTGAATATATTATTAGTGATTAAAAATAATTTTGATGATTCATTCGAGATAATTGTATTCAAAATTAGAGATATTTTAAGAGATTCAAATCTCTCAATATCTATTCTTTTGCACATATAAGTCTTAAATTTTAGGTTATTATTATTTTAAAAAGATAAAGAAAAAGAAAAAGAAAAGGAAAACTGACACTTCCTCTTCTTAACATTGTATTGGGTTAGAATAATTAAGAATGCTAATTGGACTCAATTATGCAAGTGACACTAGCTATAGATTGGTACAAAGTGATTTTACTATACTAGTGTTAATGGTGGATGTGATTGACTTAGATCTTCTTAGACCCCACGTTAATGTGAGTGCATGATTTTGCAAATTGCATAAAAGTTTTTAAATATATGGATGTATTAATATTCTTGTAATTTATAATCGTTAATTTTAATTTTTATATATATATAATCATTGATTTTAATTTATATATATATATATTACTTTTTAAATTAAAATTAATAATTATAAATTACAGATATAATGATTCAATATATTTAAAAAAAAATTTATAATATGATATGATCAATTGCCCTAATAATAATAATAATAATAATAATAATAATAATAATAAATTTTTTTCTATATCCTAAGTTCTAGGTGTGGACCGTACTATATAGACCTATATATATTTATTGGGGTTATTGCTTTTTTCTGAGACACCATCCTATTTCACCTAACCCCAACCAAATCATAATTTTTACACTTTATGGCTAATCATAACCTGACAGATACTACCCCCATTTTTTGTTTATTTAAAAGTATTCATCAAATACCTTAACAATTAAAGATCCTTTCATAATCTCAAACATTAACCATTTTCTTTAGTCTTTGTTACTACCACCTTTTAAAATGTGCACCCTCCTTTTTTGGACTTTAGCAGTCGCAACTTGATTTTAAAAATACCTAGTACAGATATGAGATAACGATCTAATAAATGGAGATCTTGGACACTTGCATTCTACCATATCAAGATCAGATTTTTCTTATTTTCTTTTTCATGGTGCAATATATCATCAAGTTTTGTCACTGATATATGATTAGTTAGAGCAGTATTTTAAGGGGGGGCCAAAAAATTTTTAAGGGAAAAAATTGATTATTGATAATTTTATTATGTATTTTTAATTATTTTATAGTAATATTAAAATTATGTAATAATATGTTTATTAATTATTATATTAGACATATATATAAAATTATTCATTAAATTAATTATTTATATAAAATATATGTTGAAATATAAAATGTATTTTAAAAATAATTTAAATAATACATATTTTTAGACCTAAATACATAATATATATATATTTATAAAATTACTTTTTTAAAGAGAAACAAAAAATATAAATTTTAGGAGGGGCGAAACTTAAAATAAATAAAACTTTGTTACTCAAATTCTTTTGTTTCGGGGGTACACTGCCCCCTTCGTCAGTGGTAGCTCCGCCCCTAAGTTAGAGTGGAAGATATATTTTTCTTTAAATAGTTGTTCATATATATGTGGAACATAGCATTATATTTAGTATATTTGTGTATATTTATTAAAATATAACCAAGCTCTCCATAAATACCATAAAACAGATATCACTATATTTTTATATTTTATTCGTATTTTTTATTAAGGATATAAATCTAGTTTAATTATACTATTTATAAAATTTGATTACAAGTGTCGATATATATAATTATTCTGTATATTTCTATATATCTCTGAATGGATGATTGATATTATATAATAATAATAAATAGAAAAATAGAATAAATATTAAATACAGCTGCGAGCTATTTTTTAATTAAAAAAATGGTCTTTAGCAAAAATAAAATAATATATTATCCTCACACAAATTTTTTTGTATCATATTAGTTTCTAAAATGAGAGATGATATATATATATATATATATATATTAGAAGGCGGAGATATCTTAGTTTTTCTTTTTTACTATTAACAATTCATTTGCCATTTTTTATGCTAATTAAAAATCATACCGTAGATATTTGCTCATATAATATAAAATATTATTAATATTTAAGTATGAAGAGTTAGTTTCACATCTTTAAGAGCAAAAAGAAGTAAGGAATTTATAAGATGAAAAACTTATTTACTTGACACCTTAAAATTTTGAGCTGGATATAGTATCTTTTTATTTTGTATTCTCTCATTTGGTTCCTTCTTCAAACTACCTATAGTTTTAAACAAGTATTGTAGAGTATTAAAAACTTAAGTCTCTCTTATTCTCTTAGGATATTTCCAACGTTGGAAAATAATTGTTTTTAACCTAAAAATATCTGTCATTTTCTATAATGATGAAGTCTTGTGGAATATAATATATAAAGTTTCAAAAGCAAATGTAATTTTCATTGATGTTGTGCCGAAGATGTTTAATTAAGCATTAAGAAGCATTAGTCTTCGCAAGATAATGCTCAACTCAAAAGCTCTTATTAATATAGGTTAGATTATTTGTGACGATTAAAGTGTGTGATATTATTGTATAAGAAATATAGTAATTAGTTGGTCATATAATTAAGGTGAATCATTGGGGAAGTCCACGTTAGATAGTGTGGACTTTTCTCTTCTTCCTTTTTTCTTTCTTTAAAGAATCAATTTTTTTTTTTTAATTTTTTCTTTATTTCGGTATCTTCTAAAATTATGGAATTTGAATATGTTACTATATTAATATTAATATTAGTAATCCAATTAAAGAATAACCATGCACCTTTATTTTGTATTCAAACGAGTTATTCTGTCTCGAATAATGGAGAACTTTGAATTACTTAACTTTTTTTTTCCGCACTAGGTATTTATTAAAGTAAAAAATTCAATGGCTATTGGCTAATGAAAGGGTGTCAAAAATCCGCAATGAAGCACGGATCCTCGCGGATACTATTCCGAATGGAGATCCAAACGCTGGTAATTTTTTTTTGTGGGATGGGATGAAATTTTTCGAGGCAAAGCGCAGGGATTCGAGCAGAATCCCCACTCCAACTCTGAAATTTCCAAATAATTTAAATTATTTAAAATATTTTTATTAATTAATTTATATTATAAATTTTTTAGTTATTTTACATCTTATTATGTTATATTATTTTATTTTTTGATATAATGTTGCGTTTTAAATAATTAGTTATTTTGGACAAAATATATTTAAATGATTTTTCATTATATTAGTATTTGTGTACTTTTTTTAATTTTTTTATTAAAATTTCTGTTAAAAATACAAAAAAAGGAGATGAGAAATGGGGGATCCATGGAAAATGATGAATCCGCGAGGAACAAGGATGGGCAAAAATTCCCCGTGACAGGGAGCGGAGCGGGGACGGGGAGCGGGAAGACATTCCCCGCTCCATTGACACCCCTAGACTAATGTCTCATATAAACCACAAAGACAAAATGGATGACATTCCTAAATAAGGAAATTTCATTCTCATCATCCGACCTCGATAAAGAATCGAACTTGGAAGAAATGATAAAGAGATACAGATCCCATTTATCTGAACCAGTGCAACTTGCGTTGATTGAATTACAGAGTGCTCCTAAGTTAAAGGGAAAAGAATAAGTGTTTTAGAGGAAAAAAATAGTAAACGAATAATTTAGAATTTTCAAATGTTAATTTTCACAAGTTTAAAATAAAATAAAAAACACGAGTTTATGCATAAATTTTGAGAATTTATAGAATTTTAAACTTCATTAACTTTGGTGCGTACACACCCACCACTGACAGCGACGTGGAGCCCAAGTCCTGCACTGGTGCGTACGCATCCAGACGTCGACAGCACTGAAATTTCAAGGGCGAAAAGGAAATTTCAAGCCCAATTAAAGCTCTATATATAAATAGGAGAGGGCTTACACCATTTGAGATAATTAATCCACACCTTGAAAAATTATTCTTTAGTTTAGAATTTTCATTTTCTTAGCCATACTGGCCAAACAATTTAATGTTTTAATGTTTGTTTGATTAATGTTAATGTTACTATCTTTTTTATATATCTCTATTTTGTTATTATTCATCATGTCCCTTCTTTATTATGCTTGACGTGCTTTCTATGATATGAAGTAGTGATATTATACATTGGTCATGGATTGAGGTGTGTGAATGATCTTAGTCACTAATTCCTAAGGACATGGACGGAGAAGAGAAGAGATTAATATTGATGCCGTTGACGCTGGACCTCCGCTAATGACGAGAAGACCTTAATGAAGTGGACTTGATGAGTTATTCGGGTTCACTAATACCTTGGTCTTTCGGTGATATAGTAAAGGAGTGCTAGGACTTTCGGATAGGGATTAATCCTCTTACTAGACCATTAACGGAGTGAGAAACTCTTCATGTGACAAACCATCTAAATTGTGATTGGTGGCGATCATAGGGACACACAATATTTCAACCCAAGACCGAGCACTCTTTTAGCTTTTGCTGCAAACATACTTTATTTTCTTTTTGCTCTCTGTTAAATTGCAATGTAAAACATTTCTCAACTAAACGCAAGTCTCTATTTTCAACTCCTAGGGAGAACGGCCTGGTGAAATACTCTCGGTAATTTTTTGTTTCATCCTGTGACACTTTTCTAAATTTGATAAGGTTCTCATAATTGGTTCAGTGCTATCTACGACGAACTCATGTTTTGAAATTAAAGAAATCTAAACTAGTTTTGGGATCTGCCATTAATTTACTATGCACACTAAGTGTTTGATGTTTGGTTTGCTATGATTATGGAGTAGTGTTCTAGTTTCCTGGTCATGGATTGAAGTGTGAATGATTTTGAGACACTAATTGTTAACCATGTTACAATATGGATAAGTTCATTTGATTTAGGTTTTGATGAATGACAAACATTGAAGTTGAGGATAAGCGTTAAAAGATGCAAACGACGTCAAGACAAACATTGAAGTTGAGGATAAGCGTTGGAAGCAAGCAACAAGACAAGAAGACGAGTCCGCAAGCTTTGAAGACGGTTTAGTATCTTAGGATTTAGGTAAACTTCTTGTCAAGAACCAAAGTTTAGTATCTCTCTCACACACACAAGAAAATGTTTTTAAATAAAAGGTTTTACGAAAACTATGGCCGTAAAAGTTTTATAACTTGTTAGCTGTTTTAAAGCTTAGTGCATGCTGTCAAACTTGACCTTTGTGCACTAAAGTGATGATAACTTGAGCTACAGAGGTCCAAACGATGTGGTTCTTGTTGCGTTAGAAAGCTAACGTCCGAAGTTTCAGATTGATATATACATTTTTATGGCCAGTAAAAAGTAAAAATACGTTTTAAGGGCCAGTAAATAGTAAATTACTATTCCCACGGCTAGTGAACAGTAAATTACTGTTCCCACGGCTAGTGAACAGTAAATTACTGTTCCCACGGCTAGTGAACAGTGAATTACTATTCATAACGGCTAAATTGTTTGGGAAGTCTATAAATTGATAGTTTTGAGCCTTATTTCACACATAACATCAATTCTAAGTATTCTTGTGCTTATGCTTCAATTTTCACATAATTTCAA
>JASCZI010151355.1:650-21305 GCA_036250425.1 Stylosanthes scabra
AGTCAAAGCAGATCCAACCCTCAGTATAAGAGTTCTCCAAGGATCCGTTGAGAATCACTTTGGCTACAAAACGTCTTACAGAAAGGTTTGGCTGGCGAAGCAGAGGGTTATAGCAAAAATATATGGGGATTGGGAGGAATCGTACAATGAGCTTCCTAGATGGTTATTCGCGATGTAGATGTACCTACCCGGTATGTGTAGTTAAACACTGATTAAGTTGCATTTTTTAATATTAATTGATGAAGAGCATTCTTACCTTTCCACTAATGCAGGAACTTGGGTTGAACTTATAACTGAACCGTATGACGGTGATCCAACCAGTGTCATGTTTAAGCGCTTGTTCTGGACATTCCCACCTTGCGTCGAGGCTTTCAAACATTGCAAACCACTCATATCTATTGATGGCACTCATTTGTACGGTAAATATGGAGGTACACTGCTCATGGCGATCGCCCAAGATGGAAATTCTAACATACTGCCTGTTGCCTTCGCATTAGTGGAGGGAGAAACGAAGGAGGCATGATTATTTTTCTTATCTCATCTGAGGCAGCAAGTCACACCTCATGCATCCTCCCAAGTTCCGCTACCCCCACTGTGTTGCCCGACACATCTGCTGGTACAAGAAGGCCAGCACAGCAGAGCCCCATGACAACTGGCCACAGCGGTCAAGATCCTCCAACAGTGGTAGCCACCTCATGTGAACTCGAGAATCCGAGGCGTCCGGGAACAACATCCCACCTATCATCTGCATGATATAGCCGCGGGGGTACTGCATGAGCCGCTCCTCTGTGGCATCCCCACCCACACCCTGACAGACCCTATCTCTGAACCATGTCATGTTCACCACCCACTTCCCCGCAGCTTGCCTGTCATTCTTGCCTGGGATGGCACCTAGTAACTGCTGACAGAGATCCTCCACCGTTCGTCCCTCATAAAAGGTCTCCCACCCAGTCATGCAACCGCTCACGGGCTCCCCTTCGGTGGCAAGCCCAAGCTGATACGCCACGTCCTCTAGGGTGATCGTCATCTCCCCACAAGGCAGGTGGAAGGTATGAGACTCGGGCCGCCATCGCTCCACTAGTGCGGATGCCAACGCCCAATCGTAATTCCATTCAAGTATGTACGCCACATGCTCGAAGCCTGCTCGCCTGAAGTAATCCCTGGCAAACTCGTGGGGCCGCTGCAATGTATTTCGCCGAGTGTGCAAAACCCTGGTAGGCTGAAATAGAAATAAATAACGTCAAACATTGCACCCACTAAAAATATGATTTTAGCCCATAATAAAAAATATAATTCACATTTCGTACCAGTGCCCCAAACCTCTCGGCAATATGGAAATCCGGGTCTAGTCTGTACAGGCTGTCCTCGTAGCCTCTGAGTAGGTTCTGATCCATGTGTGCACACTAACTACACGAATAAATAAAAAAATAAACACATACATAAGTGAAGTAAATAAATACATAAATAAATAAATAAAAAAAATAATTACCTACATTCTAAATATCCTAACCTTAATTAACTAACATATAAATAAATATATGCATAAATCACTGAATAAATAAATAACATTAATTACGTAGCATTTAAATAAATAAATAACTAAATAAACAAATAAGCAAATTCTGAGTACCATAACATTATTTAACTAATACATATAAATAAATAGCTAACTGAATAGATAAATACAAAATTCAATTCTAAGTACTCTAACATTTGTTAACTAACATATTTATAAATAAATAACTACATCCTAACTATCCTAACATTGATTCACTGACATATAAATAAATAACTAAATAAAAAATAACTAAGTTCCATGTATCCTATCACTAATTAACTAACACATAAATAAATAATTAACTACATAAATAAATTATTAACTACATATTAACATACATAATTAATTAATCTATAACTAAATTTTTCTAAATAAATAAATAAACAACTAAATAAATACATACACAAATAAATAAACCAAATAAATAATTAAAATAAAAAAAAGGAAAGTATTACCTGAGGGAAGAGAGAGTTGGATTGAGGGAAAAGAATGAAGAATGAGAGAGAGTTGGATTGGGGGAGAAAAATGAGAGAGAGTTGGATTGAGGGAGAAGAATGAAGAATGAGAGAGAGTTGGATTGAGGGAGAAAACTGAGAGAGAGTAATCGGAGAAGCGGAGCTATTTATAATGTTTCGAACTGATTACAGTTCGCTGAGACATTAGGCGAATTGCAACCATGGTCATATATAGTTTGTCGCAACACTAGGCGAACTGTAACCAAATCCAAAAAAAAAAAAACGATCTTGCGTAATTAATATGTTTTTCTTTTTCTTTTAGAAATAATGTTTCATTTTAAAGAAAAAATTCCATTAACCGTTAAGTCTCTCCTGATATCAAACCCATAATTTTCAAAAATTTCTTACAAGAAGTGATTCTACAACATATTTAGACTTACATTAGAATCATTCATGCAATTCTTGAGTGACATGTTGAGTTCAATCATCTTTCTATATATATAAATAGATAATTTGGTGACTAATTTTTAACGTAGTAGTTAAATTTTTTTGGTTAAGAAACGTTAGTTTAATTTGCTGAAGGAAATGGTAATTAAGTTTATTTTATATCTAATCTGCTTTTCACGTGATTATGACAAATAAACAAAAAAAGAGGATGAGAAGGTTGACTATTTTGGGAATTCTAGAGATGTATCTATGTATGTATGTATCTGCCCCCTCCATCATTAGCGGTAACCGGTAAAGTCCATCATCTCCTTAACTCACTCAATTCATTGAACTTGACCGCCATACCATGTACCATACGCCATTTAACTATTAATTTATTATTAATATAATAATATTTAATTATTTAATCAAATATAATTAATCTCTTTATGCAACTTGATATGCCTCTTATTCTTTTTCTCTCTTCATTCCTCTCCTCTTCTTCTTCTTCTTCTTCTTCTTCCCTTGACTCTTATGCTCTTCTCCTACTTCACAAAAAACCCTACTCAATTCAATTCATCTTCCATGATTATGTGAAAGATGTGGTTCAAAGCTCCAGAATCTTGCAACTGTATAGAGCCGCAATTGCCAGCTGATGAATTATTGGTAAAATATCAATACATCTCAGATTTCTTCATCGCACTCGCGTACTTCTCAATCCCTCTCGAACTCATCTACTTCGTTAAGAAATCGGCGGTTTTTCCCTACAGATGGGTTCTCGTACAGTTTGGTGCCTTCATTGTTCTCTGCGGAGCTACGCACCTTATTAACCTATGGACCTTCACGATTCACACCAGAACCGTCGCTATGGTCATGACCGCCGCTAAGGTTCTAACCGCCGTCGTTTCTTGCATTACCGCTCTTATGCTTGTACATATTATTCCTGATTTGCTTAGCGTTAAAACTAGAGAGCTGTTCTTAAAGAACAAGGCAGCAGAACTCGATAGAGAAATGGGATTGATTCGGACTCAGGAAGAAACTGGAAGGCATGTTAGGATGTTAACTCATGAAATTAGAAGCACTTTGGATAGGCACACGATCTTGAAGACTACGCTTATAGAGTTAGGAAGAACTTTGGCTCTTGAGGAGTGTGCCTTGTGGATGCCAACGAGAACTGGATTGGAGCTTCAATTGGCTTATACTTTGCGGCAGCAGAATCCGGTTGGGTATACTGTGCCAATTCATCTTCCTGTGATTAACCAAGTGTTTAGTAGCAATAGGGCGGTGAAGATTTCGCCGAATTGCCCGGTCGCGAGGTTAAGGCCTCATACCGGGAAATACATGCCGGGAGAGGTGGTTGCGGTTCGGGTGCCTTTGTTGAATTTGTCTAATTTTCAAATATATGATTGGCCGGAGGTTTCGACGAGAAGCTATGCTTTAATGGTGTTGATGCTTCCATCAGATAGTGCTAGACAATGGCATGTACATGAGCTAGAGTTGGTTGAGGTTGTTGCTGATCAGGTTAGCAGCTTCTTTCCTTTTTTTGCTTTTTGAAGATCAAGATGCTATGCTTTGATGATGTTGGATATGTTTGTTATTTAAAATTATTACTTTGCATTGAGTTTCTATGTTCAGGTGATTTTCATCTTTTGTGATATACTGATATGATTTGTAATTGATGAGGGATGGATCATATAATTGATTCAATTATGTGTGGCACAAAGTGCATTTAGTTTTTAGGTGCTTAGGTGTAGATAACCAACACCAAGGTTATGTATGGTTAGTATCTATGGACTCAAAATGTGTTTGGTTGCACTGAGAGCAGAGGCTGGGATATAGTGAGACTAAATAGACTGTTTCAGTGGGTATCTATCTAACAAGGAAGGACACTAGTGTTTCTATGTTTGGTGTCTCTGGCTCAACGTCCTATCCCACCCTATCCATCGATCCAAAGGCAGGGCAGCCTAAATACGCTTAAATACGAGATTAATAAATACAATTTACTTTTTGAAGAACAATAATAGATATTTAAACTATTTCCTAATAATCATATTTAGGGCCATTATTTTGATTATTTCCAATGCAATATTCCTATTATTCTCGATACTGTACAAATCAAGTGGAACAACATATTAGTCACAGGCATCAGTTCTAGATAAAGTCTGCTATACTTGAAATATGCTACAAAATAATTAACTTCTTAATTCAACAAACACAAAGGACAATATAGTCTTCCAATAGTTCTTTTGCTAAAACATGAAAGTGTTATTAACTTGGTTTCTTACTTCATGTGCTACATAACGCTAAGCGAATTATACTTTATAAAGGAAAGAGTAATATCCTTAATATACATTGCAAGTTGCAGTTGTTTTCTAATTTATGTGCACTCTGTCCATAATAAATAGGTATACTAATTTTTCTCATATTCTACCTTTGATTACTGAGAAAAGTTACTACCATCTATGTAGTACAATAATTACTGAATTACAATTGTCTTTCCACACTAGGTAGCTGTTGCTCTTTCACACGCTGCAATCTTAGAAGAATCAATGAGGGCAAGGAATATGCTGATGGAGCAGAATGTTGCACTTGATCTAGCAAGAAGAGAAGCAGAAACTGCAATCCATGCGCGCAATGACTTTTTGGCAGTTATGAATCATGAGATGAGAACTCCCATGCATGCGATTATTGCACTCTCTTCATTGTTACAGGAAACAGAGTTAACGGCTGAGCAACGTCTGATGGTAGAGACAATATTGAAAAGCAGCAATTTGTTGGCTACTCTCATCAATGATGTTTTGGATCTTTCACAGCTTGAAGATGGTAGTCTTCAACTTGAAACAACAACATTTAGCCTTCATGCTGTTTTTAGAGAGGTATAATATTTATTTTCTATTATAATTATTCAAGCCTTTTGGCCCATAGTTTAATTGATGATCTGGAGTTCTTCAAAATCCCAATGCTGTAAGATCCATATTATTTTGGTTGCAGGTCCTTAGCTTGATTAAGCCCGTCGCATCTGTCAAAAAATTGTCTCTCACTTTACATCTAGCTTCAGATTTGCCAGCGTACGCCGTTGGCGATGATAAACGTCTAATGCAAACTATTCTTAATGTTGTTGGTAATGCTGTGAAGTTCTCAAAAGAGGGCAGCATTTCCATCTCTGCCGTTGTTGCAAAGCCTGACTCCTTCAAGGATGCTAGAATTCCTGAGTTTCATCCGGTGCCAAGTGACAGTCACTTTTATTTGCGAGTACAGGTTTGTTGCCTAAAGCTTAAGCACCACTATTCAGTGTTGGAGCATTGCATGCTTTGTTATTTTGACTTCGGTTATTTTTCCCCCACATTATAGGTAAAAGATTCGGGATCAGGAATTAACCCACAAGATATTCCAAAGTTATTCACCAAGTTTGCACAAAGCCAAGCAGTTACAACAAAAGGTCCTGCTGGAAGTGGACTTGGCCTTGCCATTTGTAGGAGGTACTGTTTTCTTATTTCTTGCAAAATTGAAACTAGGTTCTCACTTGAATTGTTCTTGTTTGTGATTTCACTCTTATTTCTTTTTAACTTTGTGAGTAGGTTTGTAAATCTCATGGAAGGGCATATTTGGATTGAAAGCGAAGGTATTGGAAAAGGATGTACGGTCACTTTCATTGTGAGACTTGGAATCCCCGACCGATCAAATGAATCTAAATTGGCGTTTGCTCCTAAAGTTCTGGGAAATCATGTAACTACAAACTTTGGAGGGCTCAAGGTTCTTGTCATGGATGATAACGGGTCAGTAGTATAGCTTCATTTTTTTGCATCTTCAGTTCTGATATTTTTTACTTTACCACTTATCAATTATTTGAAGAAAACGGTAAAACCATTAGAGTTCAAGTAAAATCACAGAAAACCAAACTTTTAGTTGATTGCTTATTGATTGCTTAAGCCCCAACTTGGTAAATGCTACGCAAACTTCAACGGCATTTGTTTTTCTGTGCTTCATTCATTATAATTTCGAAAGTGTTATCTTGTGTTTTATCTCTCTTTTCTCTTTCCAAACTCAGTAAGGAAATTATATGTATAGTTTTTTCTTCTTCTAAGAAATTGAACTTCATTGTCTTGTTTGAAATCGTAACTGATGGTAAAATTTTGTATTGCAGAGTTAACAGGTCAGTAACAAAGGGACTACTACTACATTTAGGATGTGACGTTACAACAGCAGGCTCAAGTGAAGAGTGTCTGCGCATCATTTCGCCGGAACACAGAATGGTATTCATGGACGTGTGTACAGGGTTAGACGGATATGAACTAGCGATACGCATACAGGAGAAGTTTAAGAAACGCCAAGATAGGCCTCTAATAGTTGCTCTTACTGGGAACACAAACAAGGTGACAAAAGAGAATTGTATGAGGGTTGGTATGGATGGCCTTATACTGAAACCTGTTTCTGTTGACAAAATGAGGGGTGTTTTATCTGAACTCCTTGAGCATAGAGTTCTGTTTGAAGCGATTTAAGCCAAATCCAAAACAGTGGCTTCATAATTTGAAATCTTCTCTTCTCAGTGTACATAGCAATTGAATTTGGAGAAATATATACTTAAAGCAACGAGGCTATTGACTTAGTATTTATCTGATAGGATTGAAAGGAAAAAAAACGAACAATGGTTGAGTTGCATTGTCAAATCCATTTTTGTGAAGTGTGAATCGAGGTTCACACACACACGAGTGACCCATGTATGTTCTAATTTTCTGCACTTTCATGGCTTTCAATGCTTTTGGACCGAAGTTTTACGTGCTGCCTAACACGTAATTGCTTGTTCCTAACCCAAAATTATTTTCACTTGTGTTACATTCGAAGCCTAATTTTTGTCCAAGAACACTGTAGTTTGGTTCACAACAGTTAGGTGTTTTTTTTTTTTCCTGTGTGAATGTCTATAATTTGATCCATAGGTACAATTAGCGATTTATGCTTTACATATCAAGGAATATGTTATTTGTATAATTTGACACATAATTTACAACTATTGATTAAATTCTAGTCTTTATGTATTATTACTCTTTCTATCTTTTTAAAGTTATGATATTTATCACTTCAATTTTAATCATTTCATTCCCATATTACGTGAATATGTTAAGTAACCATATAAGAATGTCATTAATATTATTGAAATGGCCCAGTAACATCAACTCTTATTATTACACTCGAGTTTTCACCTTCTATGACAGATAAAATTATATTATGTTGAGTGATCTATTACCTATTATTTTAAATAATTTATTTTCTATTATTCTAGATTATCATTTTTTGCTATGTTTTTGCATGCTCCATTTATTTTTTATTAACTGATTGTCGACTAATATTCGGTAGTTATCGAATTAAAAATACCACAGAAAATCTTGTCTTGCACTAACAAGTTGCTATATTCGTCTTGACCCAAACACAGCCTTAGTGAGAAACACGTTACACATGTCCCATGCCGAGCCTGAGCCTGAGCCTGAGCCTGAGCCTATCTCTACCTCCTCCTCTCAACAACAACAAACGCTTTGAGCTACGCAGAGCCATCTCCACGCTCGACCCCGCGCGTGACCCTCACCATCTCCTCAAATCCTGCATTCGTTCCCGCAACTTCGCCCTCGGCAAGCTCCTCCACCGCAAACTCACTGAGTCACAACTCGTCCTTGACTCGCCCCTTCTCAACTCACTCATCACTCTCTACTCCAAATCCGGCCAATGGCAACAAGCTCTCTCCATCTTCCAATCCATGGACCCCACCATGCGAGACTTGGTCTCATGGACCGCGATCATTTCTTGCTTCGCCAACCACCGCATGCACCGCCGTTCCCTCTCCACCTTCATCCAAATGCTCCGAACCACCCACTTTTACCCTAACGAGTTCTCCTTTACGGCGTCGCTTCGTTCTTGTTCCAACGCCGAGTTTTTCTCCACCGGTCTTGCGGTTTTCGGTTTCGTGTTGAAGACTGGTTACCTTGACGCTGATGTTTGCGTCGGTTGCGCGTTGATTGATATGTTTGTTAAGGGTGGTGGTGATTTGGGTTCTGCATTCAAGGTGTTTGATAAAATGCCAGAGAGGAATGTGGTCACGTGGAACCTCATGATTACTAGGTTTGTTCAGTTTAGCTATAATGATGATGCATTTCACTTGTTTTTCAGCATGGTGGAGAGTGGGTTTAGTCCTGATAAGTTTACTCTGAGCTCGGTTTTATCAGCTTGCGCCGAATCGGAGTTGTTGGCGCTTGGGAAGCAGTTACATTCTTGGGTTGTTAAATCTGGAATGGGTTTGGATGTGTGTGTTGGGTCTAGTTTGGTTGATATGTATGCGAAATGTGGCGCGGATGGATCGGTGGAAGATGCTAGGAAGGTGTTTGATAGAATGCCGGAACGGAATGTTGTGTCTTGGACTGCGATTATCGTGGCGTATGTGCAGGGTGGACTAGAACAGGAAGCTGTTGGGTTGTTTGATGAAATGATTCGGGGTTATGTGGTGCCAAATTATTTCACTTTCGCTGGCATTCTCAAGGCTTGTACAAACCTGCCTGATTTCGGCTTAGGGGAACAACTTCACTGTCAATCAATTAAGCTAGGCATTTCTGCAGTTAATTGTGTAGGGAATAGTCTTGTTAACATGTATGCAAGGTCTGGAAGAATGGAGTGTGCTCGAAAATGTTTTGATAATCTATTCGAGAAGAGCTTGATTTTGTGTGACATGGCTGTTGATCCGAATGCAAGAAATTTGGATTCTGAAGATGATACATTCAACCTTGAAACTGAAGGCACAGGTAATGGAGCTAATGCCTTTACATATGGAAGCCTCTTAAGTGGTGCTGCTTGTATTGGTACAATTAGTAAGGGTGAACAAATTCATGCCAAGGTATTGAAATCTGGGTTTGGGAACAACCTATTCATTAATAATGCATTGATTTCCATGTATTCAAAGTGCGGAAATGAAGAAGCTGCTTTACGAGTATTCCATGACATGGAAGATCGAAATGTCATTTCTTGGACTTCAATCATAAGTGGTTTTGCAAAACATGGATATGCTACGAAAGCCTTAGAATTGTTCCGTGAAATGCTCGAAGCGGGTGTAAAGCCTAATGGGGTTACTTACATTGCGGTTTTATCAGCTTGTAGTCATGTTGGTTTGATCGATGAGGCATGGAAACACTTTGCTTCCATGCGCCATGTTCCAAGGATGGAACATTATGCATGTATGGTTGATTTGCTTGGTCGATCTGGGTTGCTTTCGGAAGCCATAGAATTTATTAACTCTATGCCTTTCCCTGCCGACGCAATGGTATGGCGCACATTTCTCGGTTCTTGCCGGATTCATCATAACACCAAATTTGGAGAGCACGCTGCGAGAAAGGTTCTTGAGCTTGAACCTCATGATCCAGCTGCATACATATTATTGTCAAACTTGTATGCTGCAGAAGGGCGTTGGGACTACGTAGCAGCCATTAGGAAAAGCATGAAACTGAGAAAATTAACAAAAGAAGCTGGGTGTAGCTGGATTGAAGTTGAAAATCAGGTGCACAAGTTCCACGTAGGGGATACTTCACACCCCGAAGCTCAAAAGATATATGATAAGCTTGATGAATTGGCTTTAAAAATAAGAAACTTAGGTTATGTCCCAAATACAGATTCTGTTCTTCATGATGTAGAGGAAGAACTGAAGGAACAGTTTCTGTTTCAACACAGTGAGAAAATTGCAGTGGCATTTGCACTGATCAGCACCAAAAAACCCAAACCTATAAGAATATTTAAGAATCTAAGGGTTTGTGGTGACTGCCATATGGCAATAAAGTATATTTCAGTGGTCACTGGAAGAGAAATTGTGGTGCGAGATGCAAACCGGTTTCATCATTTCAAGGATGGAAAATGTTCTTGCAATGATTATTGGTAATTCACAAACTTCGGATTGGGTGGATTTAATGGCGGTACCAAAAAGTATATTATTCTTTCGTGTAAGTATGCTTTTATGCCATGTAACTTATTCATATCCTCTTAGAAATTAGAATAGCTAATATAAATCTTTTGATTGCGTCCATAAATTCAGCTTGTAACATGCTTAGAAGTTTTTCATGCATCAAATAGATATGGTGAACATACCATTTTATATTTAATCCGTAGAGTCCTTCACAATAGCTACATCTCTTGTGTAGCTGTATCTAAATAGGAAATCAACAATTCAGTCATTGGTATTTGAAAGATTAAGTATGATGTAAAAAGAGATAACCAACTTCAATTTGTTGAGTTGTTGAGAGTGTTATGGAAAATTTAAATTTGACTTGAATTTTAAATTTAATATATTATAAGTTTATTATAAAAAGATGAGTGAAACACAATGATCACCCACAAAATTTGTACACATTAAGATAAGCTTCCAAGCCAAGACAAAGACTTCAGAATCATAACCAACTACATCAAATATTTGAGTGAACTGTCCACCACCACCATTAGATAAGGTTCAATTTCATTGATGATAGGAGCTCACTTCTGACAATGTTCCCTTTCTCTTAGCTGAGCAAGGGCAGCAGCAACTTTAGCTCCAACAATAGCATTATTCTTCACAAGAGCAATGTCTAAAATATGGTTAAGACTTCATTTAACAGTACATCAAATATTCCATGTCAATAAAAATTAGAATATAATATATTTATTTATTTAAACATATATGCTTCTAATAATTGATTTTGCTATAACATTATGTTGGAAAAACTTTAAATGAGAGGATACTGGATGCAAGTGAGGCACCCCCTGTCAAGTCATTTATTCTAGCAAGCAAGAACGGAGTTGCAGCATTTCCTGTTATATTTTTTTCCCTGCAAATGGTGCAATGAAAGCATACGAGCCAGTTAAGCAATACTATTTTATAACTTGCATATTTTTTTGGTGACTTTTACAACTTGCATATGCCCTAATACCTACGCAGAGAGAAAATAAAAAGCTTACCTAGCTTCTTGAAGGGCTTTTTGAATGGCAGATTCAATTATGTGTCCAGAAGCTGAGTGTTCTCGAGGAATAGGAACTGCTATTACAATTCCAGTTCCAAGCTTGAGTTTGTTGTTTGCTTCTGTTTGAAGGATAAAATTAAAATTAATGGTATGAAGCTGTATTAGAAAAAGAAAATTAAAAACAAAAAGATACAAATTTACACTAGAAAAGTAAGGTATTCCTTGCCTATTAGGCGAGCACACTCTTCTGGGCTATCAACTCGACATGAAACCTGGAGATTATAGCATAACAAAGGAAAATATAGACTCAATTAAACTTGTTTATAGGTAAATTCTATTTTAACATTCAATCATTTCATACAAACTTATCAAAAAGTCTACACTCTGAAAATGAGAATGAATGTCATGACTCATGAGTTTTGGAAAACATATCCGTAACCATTCTTGTGTCTTTTTAACATATTATGAGCTAAATCAATCATTTAAATCAGGATTAGATGCTACAACATATCAATCTAATTACCAAAACATCTGTTGCTACTTCAAGTATTCAGAATCAGCATGTTACAGCCATGGGAGAACCCAACCTAACATACCTTGCAGCCACTAGATTCCGTGAAAAATGCAGGAAACTCATTTGTCTTGTAACCAGCGACACAAACTCCCTGTGTTTCCTGTTCAAGATAGAAAAAAAAAATGAATACAAGATATAATTTGGCTTGCATGGTTGAACTACTTCAGCAACAATATTAACTCAAAGTCAACTGGTACCAGATATTCAAGGGTCCTGGGAATATCTAATATTGATTTTACGCCAGCACAGAAAACTGCTACTGGAGTTCTACCTAGCTCAGTGAGATCTGAAGAGATGTCCATAGCTGCCCAAAGAAAAATGAAGATAATATAAAAATGTCATATCTATTAATTGTAGTCCCAGTGAGAGGGAAATAAAAAGGACCTATATATTTAGAGTTCCCATTCTAAACTTAGCATTTAGCATTCAAATTCTAAACTAATAAAATTCCAAAACTCGATGCCAGGCCATAAATCTCCCTTGAGTTTTTTTAACTTGCAAATTTCAGGACTTCCTTACCCCTTCCAAAACAACAATAATAAGAAAATCATGCACAAGGTGGATTCATTTGGTCCCAAGCCAGAACATGTTGTATTTTACAAAATTCGTTAGCATCTATCACGGAAAGTAATTCTTTTAAGATTAAGATTAGGGAGATTAACCTACTATGTTCCCCATCTCTATGCACTCCCCCAATGCCCCCAGTCACAAAGACGGGAATCTGAACCTGCAGTAAATATAAAAAAAAAAATGGTGAAATCAAAATGACTTATTCCCAGGATAGAGCATGAAACAGATTTTTGCATAAGGAGAACTGTAGATGAAATTATATAAGATAATCACCATAGAAGCCAACAACATTGTTGCTGAAACAGTAGTAGCACCATTTCCACCACTAGCCACCTAAAAAATACTTGTTAGTGTACGTCTGTATTAAAAACCAACAACAGAGAATGCCAACATGAATACAGTGTACTGATGCCAAAAGTACTCACAACATGTGCAATGTCCCTTCGAGCTGTTTTCCGAGCTTTGGTTCCCAGAGTGGCTAGCTTCTCAAGTTCTTCCACACTTAGGCCTATCCAAAAAGAAAAAGAAGATTTAACCAAATCAAGCAACAAGCCATAAAAACCAATCAAATGGGAGTGACAAACCCTTCATTCTATTTCTTCAAATATTATACACACATCAAACTTCACTCACAAAAACATGATGAAGTAATTAAGTGCAACAAGTCCATCATCCTTCTTACACCACATTACTTATGCTTTATCAAGTAACAAACAAGAATTGTGATATCAATTGAATGCATTCCAACACCAAAACAAAAAAAGGAGAATTATATTATAATAAAGACCTACGCAAGGCGTGCCATCCAAAATTGCAACTGTTGCAGGAACAGCACCGTTCTCTCTGACAATAGCTTCCACCTCTTTTGCAGTTTCAAAATTTTGAGGATAAGGCATTCCTACAAATAAAAACATAGCACCATAATAGTTCAATCGATAAACCCTAAACCCTAAGAATTCATAGAAGAAAAGCAAAGAATCAAAGCGAACCATGTGAAATGATGGTGGATTCGAGAGCCACGACGGCACGGCCAAGTGATAAGGCTTCAGAAACCTCTGGAGCTACCTTCACATTGATTGAATCCTATATAATAATAATCATTGCAAAAGAAATGTTATATATAAATAATTAGGCAGAAATTGGATCATAAACAGGGAGAAGTGGGAGATCGGGGACCTGAGGTGAATCCAAGTGTCGGCGAAGATTGGTTATTCGCGCCGCCGCGGAAAACGCCATGAACAAGGTAGTTACCGTTACCACCTTCTCTACTCAATACTTGAGAGTTGAGAGCTAAGTAGCTGTTGGAAGTTGGAAGTTGGAACTTCTTGTTTTGATTTTGAATGTAAATAAGCGAGTTTATATACTTGAAATATTCAACACTATTTATTTATGCACCGAAATATCTAAATTAAAATGATTCATGTTTTGCTCTTATAAGATATTTTATATTCTAATAATATAAAAATTTTCATACAATTGTAAAAATTAA
Source organism: Stylosanthes scabra (assembly GCA_036250425.1). Taxonomy (NCBI): domain Eukaryota; kingdom Viridiplantae; phylum Streptophyta; class Magnoliopsida; order Fabales; family Fabaceae; genus Stylosanthes; species Stylosanthes scabra. The sequence continues at coordinate 14,680 of JASCZI010151355.1, forward strand.
TGAGATTTATTGACATGATTTTTTTTTTTAAATCAATAGCTGATTTTGGATTACATCTAGCCATTTTAAAAAATTATTATCACATTGTAAAGAAAGTCTTTGTATGAATAATAATTAATAGAAATCTCCTAATTATAGCAAGAGTGGATAATATAGTACTATATAAAATATTTCTAGAATACATAATTGATATCCGACAAATTAGAGAAGTCTAATTAATATGATTGGATACACACCAAATTTGATTATGCAAATATGATTTTTTTTGTTGACTTATGCAAATATGATTTCATTCTCATTAATTACATTGTTGCTAATAACTCTTGAGAAAAGAAAAAAATCTCCAATACTATTAATATTTGCACAATAGTTTAATCATATATCATATATTACTATCTAAGTAAAAAATACCCTATTTTCAAACTCATTTCTTAACAAATTTATATAAACATATATATTTGATTAAATAATAATTTCAAACACTTTATACACTTTACAAAAGTTAGTGCTGGAAAAGTATAAAAAAGCTTTATTTGGAACCCAATAGAAGCTAATAATAATAAGGAGTTATGGACGATAACTTTTATATTATGTGGATGATAATCTTTTTAATTTTGGATCCTCACTTATTCATTGGTTTCCTAATTGGCTCCTTAATATTGATTCCGTAGCATTACTCAAACTAAATATATATAGCTAGAATGATCTAAGTTTAACAAATTCTCTAAAGCCCTATACATAAAGACTAAGATAAATTCTACTTACCATATATTTATGTTCATCCTTATATATACATGTAATGTAATGTAACTGATTATCTATGATTATGGGCTTACATGTCCAATGAGATTCCCTACAAGAAGGAAGTACTCATGGGATTAGCAAAATAATGCTCACGACATATCCACTTTGATTGATTGGATTTTCGTCCAATAAGATTCTGTAGTATAGATGGAGGACCTTCAAATCTTTCTTGATGCATCTTCCTCACAATTAAGTGTTTATCCAAAACCATCAATTCCAATAGTTTTCTACAGCTCTGTCAGAAACACAAAAACATCATTTACTCTAAGCAAGAGTGCCACTAACATAATCATAAGCAAAATCATTGATCAGCAGGACCAGAAGGAAAGCAAATTATATTTAGCACCAACAATGTTAAGAAATATTTAGCATCTTCAAGCTTAGGAACAAACTCTTATAACTTAAGGAATAATGACATATACACAAGTCCCTAACTAATTATATATAATCCCATCATAACCATTCATTTCTCTTCATTTTTCCCTCCACTGTTCACTTCCCGTAAAGGACTCCCATTCCATGCCATATCTAATCTCAAATGATTCGTATGGGTAAATTTTCCATTAATGTATTTTTTTTTTTCAATCAACACACACACCCCTCACTCACATGTCTATGATTTCATCCAAAAAAGAAACACTTTCACTGACTCAGGTCATTATCATTTATACAGATTACATGTTGTAATCTTTATTTCTGAAAAAAGACTGAGTGGTATGATCAAAATAATAGTCTGAGTTTGGTCGAATACCTGTGGATTCAGCGCATGCATCTGACGTAGAATATCACCCTAACAAGATACACAATGAACAAGTCAGTAGATGTTTTTCCACTCTTGTTTTAAGTATTGAAAATGGTATAACATATGCTGCACTCAATTTTGTTTATTATGCAATCACTCATATTTCAGATAAATAAGGCTGCCAGCATGGATTACAATCTTTCATTCAAAATAAAGATAGCATATACCTCCAACATTCCTGGGCTTTGCATCACTATTCCAAGAACACGACGTCTGAGTCCATCGTAGACAATGCTGTTGATGGTCCCATCTCCATTGATCCATGGCAATATTGGGACACAGTTTTCACCAGAAGGGGATTTCTGTGTGTCTTTTACATGATCAACACTGGAACCAACAAGTCTATCATCAACACAGCTTTTGTTCCTATCACAAGCTTTACTTTTAGAATTCTCATCACCAAGTGGAAGATTAAGAATTGTCACTTTGTGAAGATTATGCGCATGACCACTTTTCTCTATGATCTTTGGTGATGAAGGACGCAGAGGATCTTGAGGAAAACCACATACAGGTGTCAAAAAGTACTTGTTACGGTATAAAGCATCCACAACACGAACAGAATCAAAAGCATTGACCTGCAGAGCAACGAGTAAATTATTAGATATAAAGGGGAAAGGAACTTAAAAGTTTAAAACTGAATATGAATAACATACTAAAACCACCAGCATGAGATCAACAATTTTTTTTTTTAAAAAAAAAAGGGAAAACTAATAATTTAAGAGAACAGAGAAAAGACAGAAGAAAAACAATAAAAAAAAAAAGGAATAAATAAAAAACAAAAGAAAACAGTATTGAAGAGTCCAGCAAGGGAAAATGCAAAAGGAAACTAGCTGATCAATGCATATAGCAGTAAATTTCTGGATAACAAAGAATCATAACAGGAATTTGGAATATAAATAAACTTTCCATAATACTAAATGCATGTTTTCATTACTGTTTGCAAACCCTAAAATAGTTTTTGGGATGTGCATGGTGCAAATTATGTTTCATCCGCAACCAAGTAGTTTGCAAAAGCATGATTGGATTATGTTTAGACATGATTTTGAGTCTCAAACGTTTGGATTGAGTGAAAACAAAAAGAGTTGCTTTTTTATCGGATCAAACCATGGTTTAGAATAATCAAAATATACTATAAACTGTTGGATTGGAATGAGAAAAGGAGAAACCTTAAAGGCTTGACCAAATGCCTGAAGAACATCAACAATCAGCCCATCTACCTCTGCTCCTGAAATGCATAAAGCAAAATACCAATTTATAATCTCAAGTAAGTCAAATAATAGACTTTTTAAGTCAATCGTATACTTGGCTACATCTTGTAGCATATATACCTGGCAAGTTTATAATTTGGGAGATTTCCTCCATGCTTAACCCTTGATCACCAGAATTCTGGATGGCAGCATAAACAACCCTGAAGACCTCTGCACAGATGACACATTCTTGTTCTTGATTAGAAGGGACAAACATCAATCGCTTTGCATAGCCTGCCATGGCTTCCCACGGTGATTCAATATGATTCTCTTCCACAGGTACTGTATCACAAGAGTTGAAGACATCCAACATTTGGTCAGGACCTGAATTATTACAGGTTTGGCCCATGTTTGGTTTGGAGCTATTCTCAAAAGGTTGGTGGTTGTTCTCATTATCTTCAAACAAATCTAAAATATCAACCCTTGAAATTGTTGTGTGGCGTACAGAAACGGCAATACCAGGGAAACCTTTTTCCCGACGAGTAATTATTTCACCTTCAACTGCAAATGAGGATTTCAACTTCTTAGCTTTATCACCAGAGGAAGACTCAAAAACATCAGATTTGCGCTTTGTGTTTCTCAGGTCTTCAGCCTCTCCAACACCATTATCCGGTAAACACGGAGAAATTGACAGTTCCCCCGATGAGACTAATGCAAACAACTGAAAAATGTCACCACACTGAAGATCTTCAGCAAGATTGGTGCCCATTTCCTTCAAGTCTTTGTCTCTTTCCTGTAGCCACAAAGAAAATCTAACTGCTTCCTTTGCAGTATTAATTGGAAATGGTGACTTGGAAAGACACTGCAGAAAATGCTGTGATAGTTCAAAACGTTCCCTGCCATTGCCGCCAACCTATCAAATACCAAAACAGATGCATAATACATTGAGATTGTCTATATGATAGGTCCTAGTGAGCCTTTTAGCTCGAAAGAAAATGTCTGCTACAATTAGCAACAATAGTTAAAGTGAATATTACTAAACCTAGATATAAGATGAAGACTGTAACGCCGCTTACTATTTTTAATACAGAAACATAATATATGAATATATGATGCATATATCTTTAATTTACAAGATGACTGATGTAGGCTTCACATGAACAAGTATCAGTATAAGGTGACATAATCAACAATACATGCACGAAAAACATTAACTATAGGTAACTGAAAAACACTTACCATGATTTTCTTCTCTCTAAGGTAGTTAAAAGCAGCAAATAAGTCATGCTCTGAGTAACGCCGAAGAATGTCTGCTAGTAAACTTGGTGCCTGTGAACTTGTAGAGGTGCTCAGAAAAACAAGCTTAAATAGCTCCACAGCATTTGAAATGGCCAATGATTTGTACACTTGTCCATATACATTAGTACTGTTACCCAGAAACCTCTTAAAATTTTTATCGAGGCGATGGCGTGACCTTTGGGCAGAAGAGGTTTGGATCTTTCCATGATGACGGCTTTGGGTGATCTCACTAGGAATGGGCGATACAGTGTCTTCATTTTCCTGGGACTCCTGCCAAGAAAAATTATTCTCTTAGTAACCCACCTTCCAAAATAAGTAAAGACTGTATGGCATAAAGCAAATAATAATAGCTTTGTCCAAGCACAGTGAAAGGGAAAGTTTATTCTTTTTAAATAAATAGAAAATGACGAAATAAGGAAAATGTCATTAAATCTTTTTTATAAAGACTTTGAAGACATGGCTTGATATATATTATTATTGTTGGTATTAGAGAATTACATATCCATCAGCATCTGCATTTGCATCAGACAACCCTTCATACTGAGGCTGAACTTTTTTGGAGGAGGCATCTAGCTTGGCCATCATCTTGTAGCGAAGAATGTCATCAAGAGCTGTCTTGATAGTTTTGTTCTCAAAGTCATCCCAAGCTTCTCCATTTAGGCTTGGCATTTGAGGTTCAATATCAGGTCTAAAATTATTGTCAACACCTTTACTGGACTGAGACCTCACAAGTTCTCTGCAATCATCTTTCTTTGATGACAAATTCTGGGACATCTCCAGCTGCTCTGCATATCGTTCACTGAGAATGTTACATAGTCTATTCACAGATTTCCTCAATCTTTTGTTACTATTCAGTAAATTCATTCTTCTCAAGCAGACTCTTGGAGGTGCTGGCAGATCAGGAACTGATGCCCAATCCGTGCGATGATATTTTGCACCAAGAGCAGCACGATGTCTAACATACTGAATCACCAATTGCCTGAAATAAGATATACAGAGATAATCTTGATTCTAATGCAAAAAAGTGCAAGTTATCTTTACATACTACTATAGAAAGGCTACATGACCCTGTCAGTATTTTCAATTCCATTAATAAATTTCTTTTTTATGAAATATAAGTATTTAGCCCAATGCCAGTGTATTCTTGATTTAAACTTGCATTTCATGCGCTACAAATAATTATAAAAAATAGTATAGCCATTGTTTTCAAACAATCAGAAATTAATGTAACAGTAAGCTGTAACAGCTTTGTCAAAGGTACCTTGAATATATAAATGATCCATCCATATTCAACAAATGATTATTTCACACACCCTCAAACACTTAATGCAAAATTTCACTTGGATTAACATTAAATAGACTGAGAAAATTTTTCTCTTACCTATCAGCTTCGTCTGACCATGCAAATCTCCTTTGCCGTCTTGGCTTCATTTTGGATAAGACACACTGGCTAATAAGGGGACAGTCTTGAGGACCCTCCTCAAGTTCAGAATGACCATCGTCCTCAAATTCTTGAGTATCAGTGACATGCTTTCCAGAATCGATACCCAAATTATCTTCTTCCACATGCCTCTCAATATCAGTAGCTTCTTCAATTCTTGCAACCTTTGCTGGCCTCAGCTCTGTAGAACTATATTTCCTATGACGACGTGAACTACCCATTCCTTCAAGTGAACTATTATCTTTCCTTTCGTCTTTGGACTTTTTAATGCAATGGCGCCGCTTAATAGAATAAACACTAAGAACCTGCTAGTGGAAAAATATGAATTAGAAAGTAATATTCCACTCATTAAAAAAATGGCAAAAACACTCAACCAGTTAACATTTTCCCTTACACTCTTATAATTAAATGCATATAACTTAACCCCAAATCCTAACTCATGGATTGAGGGTTTGCCCAAGCTTCTATAAACTCTTCACACAAATAAAAATAATAATAATTGTCTATCAAATGCACTTCCATCGAGTCACTGACAGTTCTCAGCATCATCTATTTACCTAATCTTTGTACAATTCTATAAAATAACACGTTCAACGGCAAATTGGACCATGCTGGCTTTTTACACTAACTTTTTTGCTATGTTCTTCTTTCCTACTTCGTATTTTATGAGGATTACTTTTCTTCCTCTCTATCTGCAATCTCTCTTTTTAATCTCAATATTTTTCTCAAATAAAAAGGATCCGAGAGAGATGAACTTCCTCATCATAATTGACAACGAAGTTTTCTTGTCCATTATGCAGTCATGATGATTAACATTTAATGGTTTACCTAATCAATATAATCTCTAAAAGAGATAAATAACAAAATCAATGTCTAGACCTTGCAAAAATACTGACCTGCTCAAGGCTAAGATTCAGATCCTTTGCAATCTTCTCACAGTCCCTATAAGATATTTTTTCACCAAGATCATCCTTTGCTACATGCTTCAAAAGTGCAGCACGTTGTTCAGCTGTCATAAGACGAGTTGAAGCCCATGAACGGAATCGGAAAACCTAATATTGTAAAGCACAAAAAACAAAAGTTTTAGTGTTTA
>JASCZI010151355.1:33603-48231 GCA_036250425.1 Stylosanthes scabra
ATCTTCTAAAATAAATAAATTTATAAAGTAATAAATTAAAAAACTAATCATTATTAAATTTATAAATTTTAATTATATACGTGTGCATTAATTTAATTAATCATTATTAAATTCTTATTTTCTTATTTAATAAATCATTATTAAATTCTTATTTTCTTATTTTACCAGCTCTTTTATTTTATAGGGTCTTGATCCAAAAAATATATAGAGAATGTATATTCTTTTTTTAATTAATAATTTTATTTTTATTCTATATTATTTTAAACTATTTTGCAATCGTAATTTTCTTTTATTATTATGGAAAATATATAAAATAACCTGAATAGATGATAATTAAGTAAAAAAAAGAATCACACATAAACAGCAACAATATTAAATTTAGAAGTCAAAATATATTTTTTTTAAAATGACATTTTTATAGATTTTTAGTATATTATAAAATATTATTATTAATTGTAGTAGATTTATATATTTTTTACTTTTAATATAAAGGATAATTTTCTTTTTCTATTTTTAATAACTAAAATAACTTTTTACTTTTTATAAAATATTTGTTTTCTGATTTTAGTCATTTTTTTAAAAAGAAAAAAAATCGATTTCCTACTTTAATTGTCATCGTTATCATTAGTAGCTAAAATTGTTGACCAAGCAAATAAATAATAGAGATCAAAATACATCATTGTTAAATTTTGTTTCATCAAATTAACAATAAAAAATCTAAACAAAACAAAAATTAAATATATTACAAAAAAAAATTTATTTAAGTTTTTTTATTTGTTTTATGAATTTTATTTTCATGCATTTACAATTAAAAAAATAATTTTACACATATATCTAAAAGATTATATATTTTACGATTGACACATTAACAAACATATAGGACCACAGACTTAATTAAACAATCATGAAAAATGATTTATACTTTATTTATATTGTTATTCATTATATTAAAATTATTCTTTTCTTATCAAAAAATAATCAGCTTATTTATCTATTTAAACAGTGTGAAAACTTAAGAGTTTAAATTTTGTATTAATCAATCATAAATCTTTAAATAAAACTCAAATTAATTTATAATTATTAGTTTTTGGTTGTAGAAAACAAAAAATTAAACTCTTATTATATGCCAAAAATAAAAGATCCATCAAAAAATGGATTATTAAACTATATAAAATTCATGATTCTTAACTAAGTTCTTTAGAAAAGGAAATCAAAAACAAGAAAAGAAAAACAAAATAGGAAAAAAATCAAAAAATGGATCCAGTCAACTCAAAAAAAAAGAACCAAGTGGACTGTGCATGTCTATAAATACCCCGCTGCCAATTCCTTACTTTCATTTCCTCCATAGCCATTAACCTCCAAACACCACCACCAGTAAAAATAATAAAAACAAAACTATCTCCAATTCACCATGGTCGTCGGAGTTCCGAATCGCGACTCACGCAGGCGCAGCTTCGCGGTGGCCGCAGCGGCGATTTTCGATATGCTAGCGAAGCGAGCACGCCGGCTTCCAAAGATGCTGAAATCCGCGGCGGAGTCGGAGCCGAAGCCGGTAGACGACTGGAAAATAGTGCTGAGATCATCGCCGAAGTCGTCGCCGGCGGCGGCGCTGGTATCACGGCCGAAGAAGTTGCTTTGCAACTTGAGCAGCAAAACGCTGTCGTTTATTCAGAAGAAGAATAATAAGAGGGGAGATGAGTGGGGAGCTGGTGGCGTTTGGCAGAAAGCGATCTTGATGGGGGACAAGTGTGAGCCGTTGGATTTCTCGGGTGTAATTTACTACGATAGTAATGGGAAGCAGGTTAGTGGAATCCCTGTTAGGTCCCCACGTGCAAGTCCCGTGCCTGCTCCTTTCTTCACCCCTCCGAGACAGTTACGTAACCGACCCTCTGAAATTTTTTGAGGTCTCTTTTTTTTTTTTCTTTTAAAAAAAATAATATATATTCTGTATTATTCTTGATATAACACATCAGTTTTTCTAAATTAATTTGATGTGTTAAATTATGAATAGTATGAAATATATGTTTTTTTTTTCTTTTTTGTCTGGTAATAAAAAATCTGCCAGGTTCTCTGTTTTGAAACAGTGTGGTTGGGTCACCGATCGGTGAGTGACAAGCACCACCACCGTGACAACCGCTTAAGCATGATTTAAACCGCAAAAATCCACGTGCAGTTAACTTTACGTGATTTTAATATTCTAAAATTATTAAATGATAACAACTTCATATGAAGTAACTGCTGATGAGGCTTAAACACTGTCGTACATTTAGTTTTTTTTTTTTTTTTTTTTCAAAGGTTTGGTAACTTGGTGTAACTGTGGGTGGGTTTTCATGGGTGAAAAAAATGGGTAGACTATGTGAAATTGAGAGCTGTGGCTTGAATGGGGTGATAAGTCAAATCTTGTATTTTGAAGAAACAAAAAATCAAAATAATAAAGCATGCTTACATATGCTATTATGTATATAAAAATAAAAGTTTAACATCTAATTCATCGCATATGTCAACTTGATTATATCAAATCATTGGTAGAGTTTGTTTAGTATAGCAACAAATATAATACATCAAATTTTTTTTTAAGAATTTTATACGATTATCTAAATTTATATGCGATAATCGATTGTTTGTGTGGAATTTTCTTATACTATAATGTAAATTAATTTTTTTATTATTTCATTAATTATTTCGGACAACAACAAAAAATCACTAATTAATTCAAATATGAAATATCACTCGTATATTATTATAAAATAAATATGCAGATTGTGTATAAGAGACGGGTCAAAGGTAACATATAATAGCATGAATGTGGGCTGAATAATGAATAATGAATAATAAATGTTTTATTGACTGTATTTACTATTTAATACCATTTTTTAAAAAAATCTATATGTTAAAAGGTAATAAAATTATGAGTTTAATAATAACATGAGTTTTGCAAATGTATTATTAGAGATATAAATTTTTATATTCTCTATAAATTTTTTAATTAGTAATTGACATACATGCTAAGTAAACCCATTTCAAATAGTCACAAAAAAGACAAAAAACCATTTCAAATATCTTCTAGATTTTTTACTTTTATTTGCTGTTTTAACCATCAGATTGTTTCCTTAATAATTGATTCCTCTTATTCACATCTGACATCTCATGAATTTAAGATGGAAGAAAAGCCAACGAGTTGAAGAAACTAAAATGTGTGGTTAATTGGTCAAATATATATGGAAAAATGCTATTTATTATAAGTTAAATTATTACATATATAAAATGGGTCAATAGCATCAATTTTTTTCTCTATCGATATTTAGAATATCGGTAATCAACATATGCACCACAAAAAATACATTAAGTTACTGACGTAAGTTAACCTTGTTTCCTTACTAAAAAGAGTCGTCCACTATATAAAAAAATAATTATTGGATTTTTGATTTAATAGATATTCTGGTGCAGATATAAAAAACATTGAGTTTTGATTAAATTTGAGATCTGATTAAACGAATTTGAATTTTCTATAAGTGAAACCAACTCGGTTGGTATAGTGACCAAAATTCAATGTGAATTGATAAAGAAATAATGGGGGAAATTGAGGGTTCTAAGTTGTAGTGGCATGGGATGCGCATGATAGATTAGAGAGAATAAATAATGAATAATTTGATGTGTTTTGTATGCTGAGAATGTGTCCACTAAAAAGTCATGCTTTAAGCCACTTCCAATTTGGTAGTCTATTCTTATTGCTACTTTTTTGGGGTGGACGACGGTCCACTCATTGTGCCAGTCCCACTCAACAACACTTAGGACACTTGAAACAATTTAAGGGGTGCAAGATCAAACACAAACTATATATAATAATAATAAATTGTTAGGTTTTAATTTATTATTGCTAGAGAATATGAGGATTATATTAAATTTAGCATATGATAAATAATGATGAGATTTTGGAATTAAAAAGAATTAATTTTACTACACCAACAGTCTAATTAAATAGTTTTATAGAAATATTAAATTAGATTTATTCATGCAAGAAACTATGTAAAACTTTTTTTACACTTAATTTATTAAAAAAAACGTCATGTACAAATTAAAAATTAAAAACTATATGAATTTACATTTTTTTAAAAAAAATTGAATGAATATTAAATATTTTTTATGAGATGTCAAATATTGCTTTATTAACTCAATTTAAATGATAAGATGTATATATTTATTGACGTATTATCAAGAAATGGATTCAATTTTAATACGCTAATATTTAATTTTAATTTTGATATAGATACATTCAATTGTGTGATCACATCATGAAAACTACTTTTTATGTCAATCCTTTGAATGATCATCAATTAAACTCTTAAAAAATAGTCAAACATTTATATTTATATTTTGTTGACAATATAATGCAATTAGCCACTTATGACCATCGGCTTCCATTCAAAAAAGAATAAAAGTATTGGAGACCACTAAATTAAAATGGGGTCAGAGTAAGATTGGGATGAATTAATGTCTTAGTTCGATGGAAGAAACCATACGATGATATGAAGAGATAAAAAATGTTCCTAATTCAATAGAATGAAAATTTTCTTTTTACTGTTTTATTTCAAAAATTAATTATTTGTATAAAACCCATGGAAATTATACATTTATTCGTTCCTATCATTCCATATTATATTCTGGATTAAATTTGGTTTATCTGCCCACATGGTATAGAGAGCATCGGAGCTAGGAATCAGAATCACAAATGAACCCAAACTTTGTAGCAATAATGAAGAGTGACCAAAGCCATGAGATTTCTGTATGTCTGCAGAAATAATTCTACGTGAATAAATAATTTTGATTAATCAAGTCATTTATTTCTATGCTAAATAGAAAATTATTTCGATGTCAAATAAAACTTTATTTATGTACAATATTTTATACTATTTGATAGTGAAATAATATTCTATTTAGCATAAAAATAAATCACTTAAATTAAACTTAGTTAGCCAAAACCACTTGTGAAAATAATATTACCCTTTTTATACTTCTATACTATATATATAAACCACTTATCATATCAATTAATTAAACTTTTATTATTTTTCTACACATTTAATATAAAAATAAATAAATATTAATACACTAAGTAACAGTAACACTACTAATAATAAGCAATACTAATAAGCAAGACCTTCGTGCTCAAGGAATGCTCGAAGAACGCCACCGTTTAATCCGAATTTGGATTTGAACTCTCCAATAATCTGCAAGAATAAGATTAATAAAATAAAAAACTAATCACTGATTAAACAATAATCCTATCTATTTTATGTCAATTAAATTATTTATTTTATATTAAATAAAAATTTATTTCGATATTAATTTTATATATATATATATATAACATTATCGCGGTTTAAATATAATTATTTTAATTAATTTAATTTTTCATTCAACCATGATGAACCAACCTCTTCTTCGTAAACATTTTCCCTAGCATGCAATTTGGCGCGTCTGGGAGGCAAGGGGTGATGAATTCGAACCGAACCAAACCGACCGAGCGAACCGATTTTGAGAAAACAACGGTACGCCCAAGTGAGAGCAGCCAAGAAAAGAAGGGCAAAACCGCACGTGGACAAGAACAAAGAGATGAATATGAAGCCAAAGATGAAAAGAGGGAGCCATATTGGACTAAACAACACAATGAAGGGGAAGAAGAGAACCAGGCCGAAAATGGTTGCAATGAAGGTTAAACCGGATAGGAAGAGAAATATGGAAGTGGTTATGATAAGGGTGTAGAAGCCGAAGAGCTTGGTTGTGGGTGGTGGTGATGAGTAATGGTTAGCCATGGCCCATGGAAGTGGGCACCGAACCTGAGCTTGGGTTCGTAGAAGGGTGAGGTTAAAGGAATGGACTAGGGAGGGTGTTGGGACACGTGTCACTTGCACCGTACACGTGGAGGGGAGACAGCATTTGCTTATCTCTGCCCCTTAACAATATAAAATATAATATAAAATACAAAAATAATTAAATCAATAATTTTATATAATTCTGATGAATCAAATTCAACTAAATCACTTATTTTAATATTAAATAAAAAATTATTTTAATATTAAAAATAATATTTTATTTAGCATAAAAATAAATAATTTAATTAAATTTGATTAGTTAAAATTATTTATTCAAATAGTATTATCTTAATTAAATATATATAATTTAGAGTCAAAATTCAATTTGTAATTTTATTTTATTTTTTAACAATTTTAATCATTAGTCAAGTATTTTATCAAAAGTTAATATACTATTTCACAATATATAAGACTCATCCATTTTAAATAAATAAAAGAGAAATGATATGTGATCAACACAATTAATATTTTTTTGTTAGTATTTAATTAGCTAGTGGATTTTTATGGATGGATGGATATAAAAGAAACAAATTTAATATATTATTAAAATGTTTACACTGGCTAAAATTATTGGTTAATATAAATAAAATTAATAATTTTAGAATATTTATCTATATAAATTAAAATAACTATTATATACAGTTAACTTTATATAAAATTAATCCTTCGAAATTATTAAATAATAATTGAATACAACTATCTTATAATTTTCATAAACAATTATTTCATATGAAATATACAAGTATCTTCCATAAATTAATGGGATAAAAGTGGAAGTGCATATATATCCATCACCACCATTCATTATTTCCTTTGAGCATTACAAGATATTTTAATCCAAATCAAACAAAACACACATTGTACTTCCAAATATTATAATCACGTGCCATGAAATCATGAAAAGGAATATACTCTCACATTTTCCTTCCAATGACATTGAATTCCATATTGTCTTTTAAGAAAAAACCAACCACTATTTAGTGATGAGCTTCACTGATATTTTCTCCCCTCACTATGGTTCAGTAAGATAAGTCGATAAGAATGTAGTGATTGTTAAAAAATGAGAGTTAGCAAGATTCAGTGGCATTATTCTCTGCAAACATTTCATCAGAATAGGGAAATTATTTATCAAAATTGTTCTAAGTAAGTTGTTTGAAGGGCTACATGATAATTAGAGTGAGCTTCTTGCTTGTAGCTTCTTCATTTGCTCTACTCAAGATTTCAGCAGCAAAATCCAGTTTTCCTAGAAAGAGAATAATGAAATCTCTACCTCCAGGTATATCACTATTTTCTCTTTTAGTAATTTACTTATTATGTAACAATTTTATCAATTTGATGGTTAAGAACACATTAATTTCTTGCTTGTGTATCTTCAGGATGTGATGAATTAGAAGAAACTGAAAATATCATTGCAAATGCTGCTTATTTTATGAATCAGGTACACTTAATAGTGAAAGAAAATGAAAATTTTTCTTCAGAAACGCTAAAAAATGGCTTATCCGGTACAGATTTAATGGTATAGATGCGAGTTTTATTAGAAGCATATGAGGATCCATATTTTTGTTTTACTTTAATTTTTGTAGGATGTAAGGAATAAAATCTGTATTATAAGATAATCTTTTAAATTTGTATCAACTTATATTTATACCGAATAACTTTCTATTAAAGAAACTTATTATTGAATGTGTGACCATCTATTTTGCAGAATGAAGAGAAACATGTGAAAAATGAAAAGGAAATATTGCAGAATTTGGTGGAGAATTACAAGCAGAGGGAAATGACCCTTCAAAGGAAACTGCTTCAATTGAATGTTCTAAAGGAAGAGCAATCAGCCATTGCTGAACTGCGAATTCAGCTCAAGAAAAAGAATGCGAAATTCGACTCGCTTAATGAAACCATTACTTCCTTGGAAGCAAAGAACAAAGCTATGGAAGAAAAAGTAAGAGAGGATGGAGTATCAAAGAAGCATCTAGAAACAGCCAAGAAGATGTTGAATGAGATGGAAAGGAAGAAGAGTTTCGAAGGAAGGCGCGTCGAAGAGCAGATACTGATGCTTGAGCAGCAAGTTACAGAGTTGCAGAAGCAGGATAGCTCTGCCAGAGATGCTAAGATGATTAATAAGCTTAAAGATGTTGAAGGTGTTGAATTAGAAGCCTTGGAACTCAAGAGAACAAACAAAGAGCTTGAATTGGAAAAAAGGGAGATAGGATTTAAACTAGTAACTGCTGATGTTAAAGCAAAGACACAGGTACCTTAATGTCTTTTCGTAAATACCCAAATCACATGTTTTTAAAGTCGTATACTTTAGTTCCTCATGTTTCAAAATATGCAACATTCGTCAAATAATATAGTCACTCTCTTTAAAATCATATAAAACCGAATGGACTGTTTTGAAATTTTTATAACTTTTGAGGGTGTTTTTGAGATTTTCTTAAATTCTTTGGAGACTGTTTTGCCATTTGTCCATTACAAATTATAAGCGAGGGACTGTATCATCTAACAGAAATAAGCGCTGGGGCTGTTTTGGATATTTTGAAATCTAAAAGACTAAAGTGTCCAATTTTAAAACCTTACGCCTTAAATAATAATTAAACCCGACATTTTTTTTTCTGTTTCAGGAAGAAACGGTTGCTCTGATCAAAGAGGAAATAACGGGTCTCCGACGAGTCCACGAAGAACTTCTGGAGCAAGTTGAAAGGTTGCAAAGAAATCGATTCGAAGTGGTGGAGGAAGTCGTCTATCAACGGTGGCTCTTCGCATGCTTGAGGTTTGAACTGAACAACCATCACCAAAAGAAAGTGACAAGGGAAAGAAATTGCATCAAGAATAATTTAGAAGAATCATATGATGAGAAGGATCAAATTGCATTAACATATGAATATAATGATCCTGAGCTTGAAAGCAACAATTCCTCAAACACAACAACATTGGATGATGATGATGGGACTGAAACCGAAACCGAAACCGAAACCACAACACTTGATGAGAGTTCCTCAAGCAGCCAAAGTAGTAGTAGCAAGAGCTCTAGTTTAGTTGGTAAAATGAAGAGATGGAGAAAAACCAAACATTACTACTCCAAGGAGAATAATGTAATTTCATCACCAAATGGTTTAACTAGTTTTGCCATGCCAATGGTGCTTCCTTCAGATGTATCAGCAATGCAGTTATCATCCCAGGAAATCAGTTCTAACAAACCGTTAGAGAGATCATTGAAGAGGGTTTCTTTCGATGATTGTTCGGTTAAACCATGTAATAATCAAGATTTGTTGGAGGCAGACAAGATAGTACCTGATCATATAGATTTCTTGGAAAACAAGCAAGAAAATAAGACTGAACAGCAACAAGAGTTGGAAGCATTAGTAAACAAATTGTACTCTCAAGAAGATGATAGAGGTTCAGATTCTATGGAAGACAATTGTTGGAAGAATCTTATAACCGTGACAACATTAGAAGATGGCGGTTTCTTGGAAACCAAGCAAGAAAAAGAGAATAGACTTGAAGACTATGCAGAAGAACATGAAGAACTGAACAATGAAATGTTTTCAAGGCAGGAGCACAGAACAAAACTTGTGCTACTTGTGCAGTTGGTGGCAATTATTTTCTTCTCAATGCTCCTATTGCAAGCTTATTTCAGAATTGTAGTTTAGCTTAGTAGCATTCTGAAATTGTGGTACCAAATTCAAATTATTATATGTACTCTAATCTTACAATATATATGGATACAAAAATTTCAAATACAACCTTTAATTCAGGTGCAGAACATGAAATTAAATTTTAACTTTTTTGTTTTATATTTTTAAAACGAGTAATGCTAGAGAACTAACATTAGGGAGCCCATGAGTGTAATTAGGGAATTAGTGGGTGGTAAAAGGAGAGAGAGAAAAAAAGAAAAATTGATATTGGCTCCCTACTCTCTAATATTGGCTCCCAAGACTTTCTCTTTTAAAACTCAAATCAACCCTCCTAGCAAATTATGAAAGAATAGTGTGACGTAGCTGCTATTTGATACTTTTAGCAACTTGTTACAAAAGTTGATCTCTTAAGTTTTTCATTTTGTATTTAGAATTTTATAATTATTAAAAAACGTCATATTCAAATTGCAAATGATGACGATCAAATCAGTGTTTACTCCAACAATATTTAATTATGAATAATGGTATCCACCCTTCATCTTAGTAGACGTGAGTTTTACATTAGTAGACGCGACCGTTTGATTATTTATCACTACACCCCTCCACCGTCACAACTTACACTCACACGGTCACACCCCATTCCGGATTCAATTGCCCGCCAAAACCTAATCCTCCAAATCCCTAATCTTCCCCCAATTCACACCACCATCAACCACTCCATTGATTACACCACTCATCTTCTTCCAAATTTCTTCTTACTACCTCAATCTCCTTTGGCTTTTCATTTCATGATTGCAACTACTAGCAATAGCAAGAGTATAATTATTAGGGTTTTGGTAATTCCCAGAGATGTCGACCGGAAAACCCAAACACGGTGACCTTCAGATGGTTCCTTCGAAGCCGCCGCTACCGTCATCATCTTCTAATGCCTTGGTGGAATACAAATCTCCGGTCACTCTCGACGAGGAAGACGAGGACCTGGAGCCCAAACTACGCCGTATTCTCGATAACGTCCCGGTCCGCGTCAGCAACACCTCCGGTAGTTCTGCCGGTTCTGGCTCCGGCGACTTCCATCAGGTACCGATAAAGAACTTTCCCTTGTGCTTTACACTTAGTTGTAGTAGAACATCCAAGATTCTAGATTCAGGGGTAATCATATTATGCAAACTGTTTAGATGAGAGGGATTAGCAAATTTTAGTTTTGATTTGGGGATTAGGTTGCAGTAGATGAACCATGCCTCATTTTGGATTGTAACAAGATCATGAAGCGATGCTGCAACTGAATCTATTGTTTGCCTATTGGATAGATCACAACATTATTCAACAATTATGGTATTGATGATGCTAGAGCTCACTCAAGTGCATTCGACTTCATGTGAAGTTGCTAGTTAAATACCGTTAGATGATTTGACATATTTGACTAAATTGTGATCTTACGGTTTTAAAATGACAATTTCACGTGAAGTTACATGAGTAGTTTCCTTAAGAAAAAATAAACGATTTAGCAGCAGTAGAGAATAATGTTGATGACTGAGAAAAATGAAGAAAAGAGAGTGAATGGTATTATTGAAACAGAAATTGGTAATGGTGGATAACAATCCCTCTTCAAGTCAGGGACGACGA
Organism: Stylosanthes scabra; assembly: GCA_036250425.1. NCBI lineage: Eukaryota > Viridiplantae > Streptophyta > Magnoliopsida > Fabales > Fabaceae > Stylosanthes > Stylosanthes scabra. The sequence continues at coordinate 44,732 of JASCZI010151355.1, forward strand.
CTCCAAGGTGAAAACCTTACATGAGGATGAGGAGGTAAATTGGTAATGGTGGTCGGTGGATAACAATTATGGTAGTAATGAGGAGGATGGATGCATAGCTGAAACTCTACATACATGAGGATCAGAAGGATGGTAGGAGGCAGAAGTTCTATAAGTTGAATGTTTGTGCAAGGAGGCGACGATTACCTTGTTGTACTTTTGCAGAAGTTCAATTTTTCGTTGTGACAGGATTTTTCGCAGCAAAATAGGGCTCTTAACAATATATGATGTTGATCTTGATCATTGACTGTTTGTTAAGTGAAGGCTACTTGCTCATTTGATGGGTGTTTGATTTTGAGTGTAGTTTTCTAATGCACAATGCCACAAACTTTGTTAGTACTTGACCGGTTAAAGGGATTTAGCTTGCTTGTGTAATTTGTTTTTAAGCAATGTTGTTGATAATGCTGATACATCATTTCTTGCACCTGGGATTTGTTGTTTAATTATGTTTTCGGCATCATTTCTTCTTACATAATACTTAATACTATCTGTAACTTGTGGAAATTTAGTTGTTCTCTTCTTTGTTATGAATTAATAACTGGGAAGGTGATTAACATTTTTTGTTCTTACTGGTTTTTGATAGTCTTCAAATTGTGGTTGCAACAGTATCGACAAATGCGGCGTAAGGAGCAAGATCGACTTGCTAGGATGGAGGTTGACTACCAGAAGAGGAAAGAGGTAGCAGAATTTAATATGAGAAGGGAGGAAAGGCTAAAAGCTGCAGAAGAACGGACGGCGAAGAAGAGAGCAAAGCGTCAAAAGAAGAAGCAAAGGAGAAAGGAGAACAAGAAGATGAAATTAAACAGCGGAGAAGAGCAGCTAGAGAAAGAAGATACTTCAGATGATGGAGACTCTGATAAAGATGAAGAGTCAGCACCTTAGGTCAAGCTTTAGTTGTAGTCAAAACACTTGAAATTTGGTTCAAGCTTGGTGGATTTTGATTGAGGCCGAATTGATTTGTGCTGCTGCAGCACTGGTTTCTTTGTAAGAAGATCATGTTTCTTTGCCATCTATGGTTTTGCACTTTTGCTTCTTCTAGAGTAGACTAAATCTATTCCGAAAGAAAAAGTATAGGGAGCTAAGAGAGCTAATTAGGGAGTCTCTTTATGATGTTTTTATGATGTTGGGTCAAGTATTTAGACTTTTTTGGATTTTTATATAATGAGTCTTTATTTGCTTTCTATGCTATTTTATATGGGTTCTCTAGCATCACTCATTTCGAAATTTTGTACATAATATTGTAGATAAGTATATATATTAAGAAAAATTTTCTTTTATTATTTTTGAGTGCATGTTTTGATTTTAACATTAATGTTACAAAATTAAATTCTAAGTGGCCAAAATTTTACTTTGTTTTTGGCTTATTTTTAAACTAACACTATTCAGTTATGTGTTTTTATATGGGTTAATAGTCAAATTGGTCCTCAAAAGATATCCCGTCCTTTAAATTGATTATCGAAAAATTTTGTTAGTCATATTAGTTCAAATCTAATATGATTAAATATTGTATCTTTCGGGAACTAATATGGTTGAAAGAATTTGACTTAAGATTGTATTTTTCTAGAACTAAGATGATTAAAAAAATTTGATCGAAGATTATATTTTTTAAAAATTAATATGATTATATCTTTCATGGATTAATATGAGTGTCAAAAATCTTTTAGAGACTAAATTAAATATCCTGATATCTTTTATGGTTCCGTTTTTATACGCTAAGTATAATGTAAAATAATTCAATTGCACAGTATAATAAGGCTTTGCTTAACTAATCTTCTTTACCCGCGTTACTTTTCATGATCAAGTCGACCAAACTCGCGCGAAGTCGTGCTAGCTAGTACTTACTGAACCGCCATGCCACACCGGATTCGCAATCACCAAAATTGACGCATATATTCAAACCCTAATTCAAGTTTCAAATCAATTCAATTCAATCCCATATACCCACACGATCTCCGCTTCCATGAACCCTAAATTCAGGCGAGTCGGTTTCGAACCCGACCTCAACCAACCCCAATCCCCGCTTACTCCGCCCCCGCCACCTCATCTCTCCGAGAGAACCGCCGCCGTTCCTGTTCCGGAGGTAGGCTTCCGCCGTCACTTCCCGGGAGATCGAATGCAGATTGGCAGTTATAATCCTTCCCTCTCGCTGCTTGGAACCTCCGCATCGGCTGCGTCCTCGCCTACTTCCGAGTACCGCGATGGCGACGGAGCATTCTCCGAGGACTCCTCCGGCTGGTTCCTTCGCAGCGAATCAAGTTTCGCCGTCACAGGGTTCGATTTGCCGGCGAATCCTCCGGAGAATAGTTTAACCGGAAGTGTGAATTCGAAGAATGTAGCCGGATCCACTGGTAGTAATAACGATGCTAAATTAAACTATCATGTTCTTTAATTCAATATAGGCGATGACATGCTAGCAATTACAAATAAATGTGAGGGATTTTGATGATGTTGTATAAGCTGCATTTGCTTCTTCTGATAATTTGCTGATACTAGATAGTTATTTGTTACTTGTTGTTTGTATTTGTTATTCTTTAACATGTTAGTAACGAAAGCATAGTATTCACAGCAGAAAGGAGGGAAGAGTCTGCCAAAGAAGAACACAAGGATGTGGCGAAGCCAGTTAAGGCTAACACTACGAAGGCCGAGAGACGAGCCTTGCAGGAGGCACAAAGAGCTGCAAAAGCTGCTTCTAAAGGTTGTTGTAGTAATTGAAAATTTTGTTCTCTATGTTTCATTATTCCGGAATAATTCAGAATTTATTTGATTTATGTATATTAGTATATTACTACAAAGTTTTAATTTTATCTCGTGTTTTATTCTAGATTTTGAAAAATGTCAGTGTTCTTGTTTAGTTAATTGGTTTCTATATGAGAGTTATGGTTTATAAAATAATTGTTGCCTCACAGTTTTCACTAGTTTTGTGTCCTTGCATAGTTTTTGAATTGTAAACTAAGGTAAATTCTTGCTTTGAGCAATCCTGGGGATTTTTATTCTTGCTAATGCCTTAGAAGCATCAGTTTTTAGCTCTCAATTATTTCTTTCTAAATTCTTTTAAACTGGAAGAGTGTTGAACTTTGATTTACTTGTTTTGATTGAAAGAAAAAAATTGTAGTTTTATGTTCTATGACCTTCATGTTGTTCTTGTAGTCGCTGTTTATGCTTTTGATAGTTGTTCTGTATCCAGCTGATGGAAGTTCATCAACTGCTGAATTGGGCAGAGCAGCTCCTGGTAAAGGTGTGAAGCAGTCTTCACGGAAGAAAGATGGTCCTCCTGTAACATCTTCAGCAGCTACTGACAGGAAATTAGGCAGTCGGCCTTTGGAGAAAGAGAGGAAAAAGGATGCTCTTCCTCCAAGAATGCAATTTGACGACAAAAGCAGAGTTGAAAAGGCTAAAAGGCGTGCATTAGTCAATCAAACTGAAGCTGTAAACAGAGTTGAATTATTTCGGCATTTGCCTCA
>JASCZI010151356.1:715-11285 GCA_036250425.1 Stylosanthes scabra
GATTACTTACCCGCCACTCCTCCCACCCGAATTCGATAGCCTCATCAGATGCTTGGCTTAATAGGGGGCATACCACTTGTAGTGCTCCATGAAAATGTTCGTGATCTCTTTAGTTCCTTTTCGAACATCATCCCAATTGTTCCAATGACACACAAAAAACAATGTATTTAATTTCTTATATTTACAATCAAGTTAATTAAAACAAATAGAAATGACATACTAAATGAATCGAAAAGAGATAATAACACTAACCAGTCATGCTCGTCCCAAATAAGAAACGAGCGGGGGTGCACTGTGGCGGAAGCTGCAGCCTCGGTATCATCCTCGGCTACATCAGTATTTGTGGCTAGTATGGTGGGCTGGGGATGTGATGAAGTATGTGGCGGCATCTGTGTCTCAGGCACGGGTGGTGACTGCTACGCCTGCGGGGCACCGGCTGTGTCGGATGACTGAACTCGAGAGTCTGGTGTCGGGATCATAACCATCTGAGGTAATCCAGCAGACAGTCCACTCGTGGCTACAAAGGGTGGGGTGGTGGTGACCGTAGTGGTGGTCGTAGTGGTGGGTGTAGATGTCGAGGGACGAGATCCAAAGTCAAAATTAAACCGGACACCCGTATTCTTCTTCGGCTTCCCTCTACCCCTGCCAGTAGGTCCCCGCCCCCTGCCACCATCCTTCGCCATGGATCCTGCACGAATTAACATGAAAAGGTCATTATTAGCCAATTATAACATCTAATTAAGCATACAATTAACAAGTACTTAGGTTATAAATAAAAATATTAGACATGTGCATTTACTTTATTCGGATTCATTGGATGTAGGACCAGAATCTAATTTATCTTGGTCTTCATCGTCTGTTTCCTCTTCAGAACTTCTAATGCTCTCATTATCTGGTTGTCTAGTGCATGCACTCGTTGGAAGGTTAATTATTTCAACCTCACTAGAGGGGAGGCAAGGGCTTGTGGCATAGCTATATCAGTTACAATTCTAGCAGGAGTTTCCTACTGATACTGATCCTCGTGATATTCATCCATACCCCTTGGTTTGCACTTAACCACTACTCTCCAGTTGTTCTTATCCCGCCCCAGATATGACAAGTAATAAATTTGTCTTGCATTATTTGCCACTAGGAACGGATCATACATATCGTACCACCTAGCATAGTTAACCTCAATAATCTTATACGAAAACTTTCTCATATAACATTGTACTTCCTGTCATAGGTGTATGCCAGTGTAAGAACAAGTAACATGTTGAATTTTTGTCATGTAGTGGTATATGATTTTACCAAAAAATCCCCAAAATCACATAAAATTATTAGAACAGTCGGCTTGCTCTCATGAGTGAGAGGAAATATGTATGAAATAGTGAGCTGTTTGGAGGTAATATAATGGGCCTATGAAGACTTGTTTTAGGGCCATGGTCAATATTTAAAAAATAATGTTGGATTCTAAAAAAATTTAAAAATAGAGCTTAGTATGTAAGAAATAATAGAAAGAAAGATCGAAAAGAAAAAGAATATGCATTGAAAGCATTAAAAAAAATTGCCCCGATAAAAAAGACATTAAATGTGCAGTGTTGACAAAAAAAAGAAGAAACAAAAGAAACTGAGACAGCGGTTGAGGGTTTAAGTTTCCACAAAACACGATGAAATCGAAGCTCTGTTGGTGATGCTCTGATGTACTGGTGAAGATGTGCGTAAGTGGGTGTAAAATTATTCATAAATTATTACATTTAACTAACTCCAATAATGCTATCACATATTAGATGTTTCAAGTTCTTGCTCCCACTACAATGGCCATACATATATTTCTGACTTTCATATTAGATGTGCGTAAGTCGATTTTTATTTTATTGTTTTTTTCCACGTACATTTTCTGTAGCCTTTATAATTACTATTTCTAATTAATAAATACTAATTTTTTTTAAAAAAAATTTCTAACAAACCTACACATTATCCATCAATTTTGAACACATTAATCCAATTACAACCAACCCAAAAACCATAAAAATACTTATTGCTTCTTTTCTATTTCTCGCTACAACAATAATTTTCATGGCCCAACTAACAGGCTAAAAAAAGCAAGCCCACTACCTTTGACCGGCTATAATTCCTGGCTGATTGCTTGGCTCACCAGCCTGAGTTGCGAGTATGAGAGATCCAATACATACTTCCCAACTTGTCTTTATATTTCACGAACATTGGGCTAATGATTCTTCAGGTTACATGTGCATCATGCACCATCAATTTGCATACTCCACACCCTTTTTCCCGTTTAATCTGTGTCGTTCCAATTCTTTTTATTATATCTCAATGGCTCTGCACAATGACATATGCATATGACAGGAAAGGACACTGTCATTGATGAAGAGGTTTTTGACGATAAAATTCATGCTAAAAAGGATACCCTCATTAATACTTTTCCATATATTTGTTGGTGAATGACCAAGATTTCCATCTCTTGCTAATTGTGCTTCTAATTTGTTAATATGTCAAATTAGCTTCCAACGTACACATAAATTGTTAAATCCTCTCCCACTCAATGCAATGACATGTTTGCTAATGCATTTCAGAGAGAAAGAGGTGAGGAAAGCATGGAGGAAGCTAAGAAAGGAAATGGGAAGCAAGGATAGGAGAAAGAAAGCCAAAAAGAGAACAGAGCTGACGTCGCGCGCCCGCGCCGTACAGCTGCCGCGGCCGTGCCCTTAAGGCTGCTGGAAGAAAAAGTCAACAGCGACCGCGCAGCCACGCGGTCCAGAAGGCGCCGCCGCGCCAACGTATGCTTGGTGCCGAAGTCAGAGCCGACCGCGCCCCGCGCGCCCCTAGTGGCGCGACCGCGCGATAGCTTCAGGATGCAATTTAATGAAGGCTAAAATGGGAATTGCACGTTTTCGGGCCAAGGCCCAACCATTTCACAAGCCCAATTCAACCTAATAAGAGGGAAAACAGCTGAAGACACAAAGGGAGACTCTACCATTAGGATCAATTAGTAGTTTTAGATAGCTTTTGGGAAGAATTTCATTTCTCCCATTTTCTCTTAGTTTAGTTTTATTGTTCTTCATACTTTAGGATTACCATCACCAGCCAAACTCTTGCTTTACTACTTGTTTTGTGTTTTGCTTTGTGGATATTTTACTCTCTTGCCAATTAATTCATAGTTTCTTCATCTTACTTGCTTTTTATCATCTTGCTTGTTTATTTCCATAGCTATAATCATGACTTTACTTGTTGCCTACCAAGTGTTTGATGTTTTGTTTCTTATAATTATGGAGTAGTGTTTTTGTTCTTTGGTCATGGATTGAGGTGTGGATGATCTTAGCCACTAATCCTTAAGGACAAGGATGGGTTAAACACAGGGTTAAAATTGTTCTGTTGACGCTAGGCCTCTGCAGGCAGTAGTGGGACCTTAAATGAGACAGACTCAATTTGGTGCAAAGTGTACTGCTGGTGAGTTCTTCCTGGTGACTCGGGATTTACTTGAGTTCTGTTGAGACCTTGGTTCCCTGCTGTTGTGTATGCCTAGGACTTCCGGAACGGGGTTAATTCCACCCACTCGACCTCTTGACAGAGTGTGGCTTCGCGGCTTACGTGAAAACCATCTATAATTGGGATTAGTGGTGTTCATAGGGACACACAATACCTCAACTCAAGACCAAGCACCTTTATTTCTTGCAGATTAACTGATCTTTTGTTTTGTCACCACTCTTAACACACACACACCGTTGCAACCCCAAATCTCTTCACAACCAAAATTAAACCACGATTCAACTCCTAGGGAGAACGACCCAAGTCTCATACTCGGTATTTTTAAATCTGGTTGCAAGCTCTTGTGACGCCTTTTTGTTGACGAAACGCTCTTAGGTCGCATTCATAACTTGTTTGGGTTCCGCTACGACGATCTATTTCCCGTTCTCACGAACAAAAGGGAATCCCAAACTAAACTTGTTTGCGACGCTTGGAACGCCTCTTCGTCAGTCATATGTGAAAGTTTTCCAATCTTATAATCTTTATGCATTCGAGTGCCCCTAGGTCGAGTAGGATCAAACCAATCACACCGGAATAGTACCACTCGTTTTCTAGGATCACCCGAGTACTCTATTTCGAGAATTTCTTTCAACATCACTTACCAATCACATTCGCCTTGGCCGGCATTACACCCTTAAGGTATACACCGGTGTTATCAGTTGAACCTCGCGAGTTTTCAGGCGTTTGAAATTTCATACCATTTATCTTCATCATACCCCACGATAAATATGACCTTTTGGGCTTGAATGCCAAACTTTTTAAATGTGGGCACAAGATACGATTATCTGGCTTCTTTACATGTGAATTGAACCATTTCAGAAATTCTTGCATATCATCGGTTCCATAGAACATTTCATATAAAAGACCCTAATATCATCACATTTTTATTTGATTGGGGATAACGAGTTTAAGTATGAAAAATAGCATTACCTCCTAAATTCATCGACTTCTGCACAATCAAAGAGAATATGTAAGTGAGCGGCATTCAAATCTTGGTTTGTTAACCACTTAGTCTTCTTCCTCTCGCCCGGGATACCCAATTGGTTAAAGATTGACAACATTGGTGGGCACAAAGGCTCTCCGCAATCGTCATTTCAACCAACCCATGTGCGGATTGATTGCACATGAGACTCAAAGTAGTAGGAACAGAAGTGTGTTGTTTCCTTCGATAAGTATGCTTCACATACGGAACCCTTTATCTTGGCTCGATTTTTCATCAATCTCTTATACACACCTATTTAACGCTCGAGTGGGTACATCCATCGATACTGAACTGGGCCACATACCTTGGCCTCATAAGCCAAATGGATCGGCAGATGCTCCATCACATTAAAGAACCCAAGAGGAAAGATTCTTTCAAGCTTACACAGTATCATGGGAATATTGTGTTCCATAATTATAAGATTTTCCCTAAAAAGGGTAGGTAAACATAAATCACGAAGGAATTGACTCAACTCAGTTAATGGCTTCAACAGTTGATCAGGAAGTTCCCTAAGGGTAACAAGGATTAAACATTCCATAAACACATCACAATCATGACTTTTCATCCCATGAAACTTCCCTTGAGTAACATTGGCACACTTGCTCAGATTAGAAGCATAACCATCCGATAATCTCAACTCTTGCAACCAATGACATAATTGTTGCCTTTGCTCTAACGTTAGCACATAACACCTGTTAGGTTTCACAAACCTCCCATTCCCAAGGTCAACTAGGTTTAAATCTGGTCTTCTACAGTATTCTGCTAAGTTTAACCTTGCCTTATGATTATCCTTCGTCCTATCGCTGTCTATCACGGTATGTATGACATTATCAAAGATATTCTTCTCGATATGCATCACATCCAAACAATGATGAACAAGTAGATCCTTCCAATATTGTAAATCCCAAAATGTGCTACGCTTAATCCAGTTATGTTCATCTCAGTACCCCGGAAATTGTATTGCCCGACGAGTATCTACTATCCGAGAATAGTCCCTTACCCTAACCCAAGTCTCTTCCCCAATTAATCTCATCGGAGGCTCATCATGCTCTTCGATGTTCTTCATAAATGCAGTTCTATTACGACGGTACACGTGACCTTCCGGAAGGAACCTTCGATGACTATCAAATCAAGACTTCTTCCTACCGAACTTCAGTTGAAAGGCTTTTGAATCTTCCATACAAATAGGGCAAGCCAACTTCCCTCGAGTCATCCAACCAGAAAACATTCCATAAGCAGGGAAGTCGTTTATTGTCCACATTAAAGCAGCCTTAAGCATGCATTTTGTTTTACTCGACACATCATATGTTAGCACATCCTTTGACCAAAACTGATTTAACTCTTTAATTAACGGTTGAAGGAATACATCGATTTTGGCCTTCGGATTATCTGGCCCAAGAATGACACACGTAAGGAAAAAGGTAAGGATCTTTCATACACATATTAGGTGGAAGGTTGTATGGGGTTACTATTACAGGCCAGTACGAGTAAGGAATACTAAAGTGAATGTTTGGGGCGAACCCATTAGAGCAAATGCCAAGTCTTACAATCCTAGGTTCAGCGGAAAAGATAGGGTGTTTATGATCAAATTCTTTCCACTACCTACCGTGCGACGGGTGTGTCATAAGACCGTCATTTCTTTAGTTGTCAAAATGCCATGTCATATGAGGAGCAGAGCTCATGGATGAGTAAAGTCTTTTGAAGCCTAGGAATCAAGGGTAGGTAATGCATTCTTTTGAAGGGTACATGTTTTGTTCTTTTGTTAGGATTGTATCTCGGTGAATGGAAAACTTTGCACTCGGTTAACCCCGTGTCGCTTGAGTAATAAATCATGCAAGTGATGCAACTATTGACACAACAATCAATTTTTACACGCGTGTTGCGAGTAGTTATTCTCAAACTTAATTGCAAATATCCTAGTCACGATGGACAGTTGTGAAAAACCGAAACCCTCCCACAATGACCTGCGCACAGATGCCAATATATCAAAGAATTTTTTTGCTTCGGGATTCAGTTCCTCTTCATAGTCCTCTGCCGGCTGATCATCCATCCAAGCATATTGATGCGGAAATGCATCAACCACCATAGACTGATACCGAGTGGCATTCTCCTCCCAAGTATCACCGCCTTGTTCATCATCCCCCTGCAAATATCCATCCAAACCCAAGCTATTACCAACTTCTAGGCTTGTTCCCCCATGTCGGTCCCAAACCCAATAATACAGCATAAATCCCTTCCTAAGCAAATCGCACCTTACTTCATCCTGGGTCTTATATTTTTTGCACTTGCACTTGGCACACGGGCACCTAATCTTACCCAAATTAATGTAGTCGGCATTCGTTGAGCATGTGTGTAAGAAAGTGTCTAAACTGGTTATGAAAGATGGTTTAAGTCCCCGCTATTTGAATAGACTTTATCATACATCCGAGACCGATTATTATCTCCCATTTTCTGCAAAAGGGTCATTGTTTACATTTTGTTATTTCATTTTAATTATGTAAGTATTTTTAAAAAAAAAAATTGGCAGAGTCTCCCCTATAAGTTGGGCACTCCAATGTAAATTAAAAAAAAAAAATCAATGTATTTTTCCAAATTTTCAGTCCAAGAAAAGGCTTTTTCCTTTAAATAAATAGGAAAAATGCATTATTTTCTAAAATACGTAGCTGCTAAAATATTTACCAAATTATGCATCCCCAACTCCTTCTAGGCACGGGCGAATTGGGTTTTAGCGCCATTTCCTTCCAGGCGCAGGCGAAACGGGCATATCCTTCTAGTCACGGGCGAAATAGATTCCCAAAGCTGGCAGCATTTCCCACACGTATAAAGCGAAATGGGCTAATGAGAACACTCATAAAATTAGTCTATATAAAAAAAAATAGCAAACTCATTTCCACATCCAATCATAATTATATATAATATTTAGAAATAATATTTTGTAAAATATAGTCATAAGTACAAGTCATCCTCCAAACTAATAGCTCTAAAACTAATGATTAATATTAATAATAATAACATTATTATTATATGCATATTTATTTTATCTAACCAAATTTAATTAAGTTATTTATTTCTGTGTCAAATATAAAATTACTTCGGTGTCAGATAATATAAAAATAAGCTTTTATTTAATATCGAAATAATTTTTTATTTGACTAAAAATAAATAACTTGATTAAACTTAGTTGAATAAAATAGATGTACATCTAAAATTATAATAATAATAATTATAATTATTATTAAAAATGCAAAGTATTTAAAATACTTACAATAATAAAATAATAACAACAAATACAAATAATAATAATAATAATAATAATAATAATAAGTTAATAATTAAAATTTATTTCGTAGTTACTAAATTATTTTTTATGTGTCTTGAAGATTTGGATTATAAAAAATTATAAATTTTAGATGTGTTTCTAATTTATTTTTTATTCATTTATATTTTTTTAGATAAATGTATGTTTTATACAAAAACTACATGATAAGTCAATAATACATCCATATTAAATATAATAACACACACTAAATTTGTGATTTTTTAAATATTAATATTTAAAAATTTAGTACTTAAATTTTGAATTTTATTTGAAATAAATATGTTTTAAAAATTTAAATTTTTTTATTTTTAATACTAAAGAGAATATATAAAATAACAAATCTAGATGTGTTGGTTATAGTTCTATATTTAAAATTTTTATAATAAAATGCTAAATTATGGAAGAGTATTTATAGATACTTAGTTGCACCATAATATAATTATTGTTGTTACTAATATTATTAAGTAATGTTATTATTATTGATGTTATTTTTATAATATTTGTGATATTATTATTATTATTATTATTATTATTATTATTATTATTAATGTCTAGATATTATTATTAATGTCTAGATTTAGTGCTTGTAGTTAGAATTATTGTACTATTGTGAGTTGTAGTCAAATGAGGGAGATTCTAAATTGATATAGGCCAATTTTTGTTGCACTACAGCCTACCATTTAGCCTGCAGTATAGGCAAAATGGGCCATTTCGCCTATGCCTCCCATGAGATGGTTTCCATTCCCCTACCTCAAGAGAAATGATGCAAAATGCGTATTTTGGTACTTATTTTTTTTCATGTGTATTTTAGGAATTAAAACATTTTCCATGCTTATTTAAATAAAAAGGTCCCAAGAAAAAAAACAAATTCAATTAACATCACATAAAAGCATTTACGTGATTTAATTCCTAACCGTTCTAATCATCTTATTCCCCACATCAAGTACGGAGCAAACACAAACAAACTCCACAGAAAACAAATCGGTGAGATCTCTATGCCCCCGCGCAGCATCATTTCGCATCTTCCATTCTACAAATCTATCCTAAAGGTATAAATCTCTAATAATAAGCATGCTGATAATTTGACAAATTAATTTTTTATTACCTCCTTATTTTATTTCAACAAATTTAAATAAAATTAATGTTCAATTACATGTTAAATAAAATAGAGAGTTCATTAAACCAACTTTTGTGCAGCGGAAAAATTGGGCACCGTCATAAATCTGCAAAACTACGAACGATCCCCACCACTGCCATGGAAACAGCACCAAGTACGCCGTTCAAATCTGCCATTGCAATGTATGAGACACAAATTGGGTAAAAATGTTGGCACACACAATAAACAAAAATACAAAGTCAAACGTAAAAAGTAGACTGATTAAAAGGAAGAGAATCTTACCACGATCACAATGGCAGTGACGGAATCGCAAACGGAGCTCCGGTGACTGAAAACTCGAAGAGAGAAGGTGGAAGCCACCGCAGAGAGAGAGAGAGAGAGAGAGAGAGAGAGAGGCATGGAGTGTTCTACCGAGCAAGAAATGAGTCTCTCGTTTTAATGTAGGGTGAGACCCTTATCGACGGCCAAGCCGTCTCTAACTATATATTATCAATGCCCGTGAAACGCACCGTTTCATTAAAGTTTTTACCGTCAGCTAAGCCGTCAATACATATGAGAAGGCGGGATTTCAAATTTTAAATTATTTGTTTTGCGACGGCTAAGCCGTCTATAAACGTAACACTTTGACCATTTCAAATTTCCAATCAGTAGGGACGGCTAAGCCGTCGGTAAAACTAGAGACGTCAAAGCCGTCGCTAATAATCTTATTAATATTGACGGTCTACGCGTCAATAACGACCTTCATAATTGATTTCAATCGTTTTACTTTTATCAACGGCAATGCCGACGATAATATTGTCAAATTTATAGACGACTAAGCCGTCATCAGTTTGGCACCACGTTGCGGGAATCGTTTGCGATGGCTTATCGAAGATTTGGTCGTCGATAACTTTCTTCCCTGATGACCCTCGATTCGAGCTATTTTTATCGATGGTCTTTTACCATTAACGACGGCTAGGCCATCGGTAACGACCGTTTCCATGCGCCGTCGCAAGCTGCCGTCGGTACTGGGGCCTCTTGTAATAGTGAAACTAATGTTTTTCATAAAGAAGATACTCCGATAAAGATATTAAAAAAGTCTTTATGTAAATATCTTTTTATCTTATCCGTTTATTGAAGTTATAATATTTTAAATATTTTATGTGACATATTTTAAAGGCATAGATTTTATTTAGAGTTTTTAGAATTATAATTTTAATAGATCAATTTTTATTTTTAAATGATTTATTTTTAATTTAATAATTTTTATCTTATTATTTATTTACTTTTTAAATTTTCTTAATTTTCAATTCTTATTTTTTAAGTTTATATTATATATATGTTTCTTCATTTTTTATTTTTATTTCTTATTTCTTTTAATTCTTATTTTTAATATATTAGAATTTTTAGAAAACATTTTTTAATTATAAAAAATAAATATCGTTAGAAAAAAATATTTTAGATATCTTTATATGTGAGTGTCACCTTTTTCATAAAATTCATAAAAAAAAAATCCATTAATACTTATAATAAGCAGGACTCATTTAAGGGGGACCATAGGCTTGTCCCAAGAATTTGAAAAAATTTATATATATATATATATATATATATATATATATATATATATATATATATATATATATAA